>BHFT01047328.1:0-69777 GCA_004320025.1 Laticauda laticaudata | reverse complement strand
TCCCCCCCCCCCCGACCTCCGTTCTTCCCCAGAAAAGCAGCTGCTCCCCAAGGCGGCGCATCCCACCCTCGCGAGTGGAAGTTGGGGCGGCGAAGGGAGATCCGTTAGACTGACCTGCCGCCACCGGCGCTGCCGAACCCGAGCGGGCTGCCTCCTGCCTCCCTCGGCCCGGTGGCGGCAGCGGCTGCCTCACGCCGTTGGAATGTCTGAGCTAACTTCAACTCGGCGTCCTGCGCGCCCAGCGACCGAGCGGGGCTGCAGCGCTGCGCGGCGGCTTCGGTGGGGCTTCTTTCCCTTCCCTTCCGAGCCTTGCCAGCAACTTTTTTACACGAGGTGCCTCTTTTACACACCCTGTTTTCTCTGAGGAGAAAAACAAAAAACAACCCCGGCTATCGCCACGGAAAACAATGGCTCGATTCAGAGAACCGGGTTGAAAAGTGGAGCACGCACAAGCGCGCCACGATGGTGCGCCCTTGCCAAGCAGGGGAAGAAAGGCTTGTGTGAGCCGCAAGAACACGGGGGTGGGGAGTGGGGTGGGGGGCAGAGCGAAGGGGACATTGTCAAGTTTCCATTTGTTTCATGGAAAACTAGGAGTTGGCGGAACGGAGCATCTTTGCATTGAAAAGGCCGCCCCCCCCCTCCCCAGTTAAATAAAAGGAGGGAGAGAGCGAGATTTTGCTCAGCGGTTTGAGAACTTGGGATTTCAGAAAGGTTAACGCTGGCTGCAGGCAACCCCCCCCCCCAAAAAAAAAGTCATTTTATTTTGATAAATATNCCCCCCCCCCAAAAAAAAAGTCATTTTATTTTGATAAATATTGAATTCGGAATATTTTACGGATAGATACAAACGCTGTTTTGTCCTGATTATGCCCTAGCATAGCCTCCTTCGCTGCCTTTGGACTGTATATAATTTATAATCACATAAATTGTGATAAATTAATCATAAATTAATTCATGATATTGCCCTCCAATATAAAAAAAGCATGAATTTGTAAAGTCCTACTTCATTGTTAAACGCAAAGAGTATTTCTACAATGTAGTTGATTAACAAATATTTAGTAATTGAGAAGGGAGATTGCATCAGTCTACGGCTGATAATTATTGTCTGCTTTATGAAAGCAGTTTCATTTCTGTACCTTAGGATTAGATGAATCGGCAGGTTACAAATCAGTGAAATATAAGAACCAAATAAAATGTAAATTGAAAAAAAATGAACAGAATTGGACCTTTTTATAGTGAAGCATTTTCAAATATTACTAATTAAAAAAATGTGACACCTCACCTAATTTTCCCACTTGAATTAATTTCAGTAGGAGCTACTAGCTGGCAAGATATTTAAATATCTGAAGCAAGTTGTTCATACTGACTAATTAAAATATTATAATGCCCCTTCCTCATTATTTTAATTACTGAATTACTCCTCTTTAATCATCTGATTTGACGATGATTAAATATTTTACTGCACAGCCTCACAAATTCTTAAATTAAATCTGGTGGGATAAGTATAAAATATTGCAGTCTTTATTTCTAACCTTATGCTTTGATTGGCTCATCATTTTGATTGCCTAAAAGCTTACATGCCACCTTGCTATTTCTAGTGGACTGCTGCTTTCCATTTCTGCATGAGGATCAGTTTGACAGCTGTCACCAATGGGGTAGCCAGGATGTGACAGAATGTTTGCTGGCCTCCTTTAAGCTTTTCAGCTACATCCATTTTGGATCTTGCAATGTCAAACTCCTCATGACCTATCTGATTTCACATTGCAGTTTGGCATCATTTAGCAGCAACTTCCAATTACTCTAATTAGCTTGGTATCTTGTGGGGTTTTAGAAAAACCTGTGATAATAACCCATTTCATTTCCCAAAATGTAAATTGGGAAAATTTGCTGTATGCTGAAGGTTTCTTATAACAGAGTTTTTCAATCACAGCAATGTTAAGATGTGTGGACTTCAACTCCCAGAATTCCCTAGCTATCATTTTGGGAGTTAAAGTTCACGCATCTCAAAATTGATGAGGTTGAGAAACACAAGCAAAATTCATGTATGCATGAACCAGTGTAACAAACTGTTTCTGATTGCTTTTTTTAACAGAACATCAAGAAACTGCTGTTCCCTTTTCAAGAATCCTAAAGGGATACACTGACTAGATTGCATGAACTGCCAATATTTTTAAAGCAAAAAGAGTAAAATGAAAGTGGAAGGAAAGAAAGAAAAATGAGGAAAAAAGATGATGTTGCTTTAAGACTCAATAACTTCAATTAATTAATTAATTAGAGCCAGTTTGGTCTAGTGGTTAAAGCCCCACGCTAGAAATTGGGAGACCTAGTTGCATCTTAAGCCCCTGTCACGCTGAACCAACGGATGCAAAGAGGATGTAAAATGGACAAAAAAGCTTGCCATCCATTGGAAAATGCGATGCATCCGTTTTGTTGTACTCACTGTGTACGTGTTTCATACGCTCTATCCGTCAAACATCCGTCTACTGCTATTTCATTCCACTCAAAAAGTTTGAGCTGCACAAAACTTTTTGAGCAGATGAACTTTCCGTCGCGTACGATCTACATCTGCGACACATACGGGCAACAAACGTCTATTGTCCGTTTGTCATCCGTTACACGTCCGATGTATCCTCTCGGCATGCCTCTGGACATCCACGCAACTCACATCCGCTCCAGCAGAAAGCGGAAAGAGGGAGGAAGCGAAAGGTACGCGGAACGTCCACACAGGGTTAGTAGCACAGACAAAGAAAGGATGTAAGCGGATGCATTCTCGTTATATAAAGCATTAAAACGGACAAAACGTTCGTATATGGACGTATCTCAGATATTTAGGATGTCTGGAGGATGCCTAGAGTATCTGGAAGGACACCTAGCGGAAAACCGACGTTTCCTATTAAAAAGGGGGAGAAATCACCTGGATCTCACTTTCAGTCAGCAGCCTAGTGTGCAGACCTCTTCAGCCTTGCTCTTGCTCTTCCACATCATCCCTTGATCTCCACCATGGATCATCGCACACTCCTTTTGGTAGCCGCCATCATTCAACACCAGAAACCAATCCCTCTTCAGACTGTTTCACCTTTCTACGCAAAGAGAAGAAGGAGACGTCCAAGAACTGTCGGGGTCTGACGATGGCGGGAGAAGAGCGGAGTTTGGACTGTATGACAAGCTGATGGTGGAGCTGAGAACGAAGACTACTCGTGCATTCCAGCACTTATGAGGAGGCCACCAGCCATGTTTGACGAAGTTGTGGAGCGTCTGAGACCCAGGTTGACCAAGGCAAACACCAACTTTCGTCCCAGCCTGGACCCTGGACTGAAGGTGGCAACTGACTCTGCACCACCTGGCCTCTGGGACCATGCACAGAAAACATGCAGTATGCTGGAGGGTGCCACACAACACCATCAGCATTGTGGTCAGAGGAAGTGGTGCAGGCCATCATTCGAAGAATACGTGGAGAAGTTCCTCCAATGCCCACCACTGAAGAAAGGCTGGAGGAAAATTGCAGAGCAGTGGTATCAGGAGGTAGAATTTTCCCCCCACAGTTGGAGCCATAGATGGAAAGCACGTGGCCTGCAAAACTCCAGCCAACTCAGGGTCCAATTATTTCAACGACAAGGGCTTCTTCAGCATCATCCTCTTTGCCATGGACAAGGGCTCTTCAGCATCATCCTCTTTGCCATGGTTGATGCTGACTACAAGTTCATGTACATCGATGCTTCAGGCAACGGGTCAGCTTCAGATGCCCAGATATACAACGCCAGTGACCTCAAGGATGGGCTGGAACGCAACCTCATCAGGATTTCCCAGATCCAGACCCCCTACCCAACGACACACAAGATGTGCCCAACTTCATCGTGGGGGATGACGCCCTTCTCCCTCAGAACCTACCTCATGAAGCCCTACACTTCCAGAAACCCACCCGTGAAGAGAGGATCTTGAACTACAGGCTGTCCAGGGCAAGACAGGTGGTGGAGAACACCTTTGGATCCTGGCCAACAGGTTCCAGGTACTTCTCACCACCATGCAGCATCGCCCACAGACCTGAGGAGCATCGTGAAGCTTGCTGCATCCTGCACAATCTCATGTGCACCCGCTACCCAGTCTTGCAGAACAGGCTTGTGGACCATCAACAAAGGCAATGGGGACATGGAGCCTGGTGAATGGAGGCAAGGACTAAACTGATAGACACTATGGATGTGCAAGGCCCCAACAGAGCTTCACGTGGAGGGAAGAAGCAGCGGCACCTCCTGAAACACTGTTTGCAACTCCCAGGCTGGAGCAGTGGAGTGGCAAGACAGGATGATAGATAGTTATATGGATGCTTCCTTGAGCCTGTCTCATCACACTGATGAGATTGTGCCATGTTATGTTGTGTGGCCTTACAATGAATAAGGCATTAATAAAGAGCTTTGTTTATGTTGAAATGTGTGTGGATCAATGATAAATTGTTATTGATAATAAAGGGCCATAAGTGTGACAGCTGGGAGGGTGGACCATACAGTCCCACTATGCTTGCCCTGGAGGTTTATCTATCCCACAGCTATCCTTACCCAATCCCACAGCTATCCTTACCCATCCCACAGCTATCCTTACCCATCCCACAGCTATCTACCCAACAGCTATCCTTACCAATCCCACAAGCATGCAAAGGCTTAACCTTTTTTCAAAGTTTTCCCCAACACTTTATTAAGTAAAAAAAATGAACCAAGTGTGTGAAGCAAGATAAACTTGTTAATAACAAACTGTATGACTTTATTAAAAAGCAAAATGAACCAAGTAAAGTTTTCTTAAGCAAAGTAAAAGTGAACAGGTAACAATTCATCTCTGGCACTCTTTTCAGTCACTCTGAGGCGCGCCCATGGTCTCAGATGTAAAGGCCAGGGACTGTGGAGGTGGCTATTGCTGGAGTGCTGGTTCGAGGCGCCATTGGGGTGCCTGGCCCCGAAGAGTACAACAGGAGATGGTGGTTGGTGCAGGAAGCTCTCAGAGAGAACTGACTCAGTCCCGTGAGGTTGAGAGAGGCACTTACTCAAGGACGGTGGATGTGAGGCCCAACACTGATGGACAGATGTTCTGAGGAAGGGCTTGGCTGTGGGGTGGAGAAAGGAGGAGTTGTAGTGGGCTGTCTGGTCTGCAGCGTGGTCAGGTGAGGCGTCTGTGGCAATCCAAAGAACCTTGGGTCTTGGACTGGAAGGGCTGTCTCTGCTGTGGGAAATCCTGGTAGTGGAAGGCGAGGGGCTGCTGAAATCCGTGGAAGGGCTTGTGACATCACCTGGGTGTGAGGTAGACCTGGAGTGGGTAGCAGCGGCGTTCAGCTGGGCCTGGAGGGTGTGCAGAAGAGCTGTGATCTTCTGCTTCATCTCCTCGGTACTGGGCCTCGGGCATGTCCATGAGGGTGTGGCCATGTATGTATGAAGGGCTTGCAGTTGGAGGATGGTATGTCAAAGTGGACCAGCTGGGAGAGGAGATCTGTGCTGTTTTGATTGTTGTCCCTGATCTCCAAGAGGACAGTGTGCTCTGTCCCTACGGTCTGCCTCTCTGCCTGCTTTCTGTGGAGGTGGAGCTGTGGGTGGGGGTGGGTTGGTCTCTGGTGGCTGCCTCATCTTGCCTCCATTGAGACGGGATCCTCCACGTCCATCTGGCATGGGAGTGCAGCTGTTGGGGGGGGTCTCTTGTCATGGGGCCCTCCAAAGACACCTGCCTGGACACGGACTGTCTCCTGGCTGGAAGAGGAGTGGCTCTCTGTGGCTGTCTGAGGGAGAGAGTTGACAGAGGGGCTGCTCCTCGGTGGCGGGATCCTCACCCTCAGGAAGCTGCACCTGGCCATGACATAGGTCTCCAGGTCAGTTAGCTTGACAGCGGCCTGCCCGGATCTCTTCGGTGCAGCTTGCCATGCCAGGTGTGCATATGCTTCCACCACCCCAGGAGGACAATCTGAAGTGTAGCCCAGGCTCTCCACCTTCTGTTCTCCACTTGCCTGCTTCCACTTGGTGTTTGCAATAGAGCCTGTGGCCCTTCCTCCACAGGTACTCGTTCTCCCTCAGCCCATTCCAGCACCTCCTCCTCATGGTCCTCGGAAATGGAGTACTGTTTCCTCTACCCCTTCTCCTGCCTTGCTTCTTCCTCCCTCTGGCAGGGCCTTCAGGACCTCAGCAGCAGGGCTTTGAGGGCCTTGGGGCTGGTCCACCCACAGCAGCAGCAGCAGCAGAAGCACCAGCAGCAGAAGGAGAAGCACCAGCAGGAGACAAGCCCAGCAGCAGCAGAAGCACCAGCAGCTTCAGAGTCAGCGCCAGGGGGTGGGATGGTTGGTTCTGTCCTTCTTTGCCAGGGCTGGCAGGAGTAGGCACAGGCTTCCTCTTCTTCCCCATGGTGTTCTCTCAAGATGTCTCTGGCAGCAGGTCTTTCCTCTGAATGCTGACTGCTTGCGAGCTGCATCCTTTTATATCCGTGGAGCTTACGCAATTCATCCTCCCCACATGCGCAGTGAACACTTTGCATCCGCTATACATCCGCTATGCATCCGCTTTGCTCCTATAGGCATCCGTGATGCATCCATGTCATCCGCTACGCATCCACCCCTTCTGTTACGCATCCCGCTTCGCTATTCTCCCCCGGAACCCTCTGCGGATGTGTCATCCACTTTCACCCGCTAGGCTTCCTACGAACATCCGCTTTAACATCCCCGCTACATCCTCCCCACGTCCGTTCCTTTCCGTTCTTTTCCGTTCTATTTATGCAAATTTGGGCCACTTTGAGAGTGGATAACAACGGATGGAAAATTTGCTCCTCCGCTGTGTTCTTTTTACATACGTTTTGCATCCGTTGGCCAGTGTGACCTAGCCTTTAGATATGAAAACCAGCTGGGCAAACTTGGGCCAATCACTTTCGCACAGCCCAATTCATTTCACAGCATTATTGTTGTGGGAAAATAAGAGGAGTGAGATGTATTGGATATGTTCCCCACCTTGAGTTATTTATAACAATAATACAGGCAGAATATAAATAAATAAATAAATTAGTCAAACATTTAAATTTAACCATTATGTTTTTAGACTCATTCATTGGATATTCTGTTTACTTGAGATCTTAAGCATGTCATTTTCTAAATAGTTTTCATAGCGTACGTCACCTTATTGTGAATGCTAGTCAAAACACAAACAGTTGTGTACTATCTGTTACGTACGGGGTGGGATTCTACAGGTTCGCACCTATTCGGTAGAGCCAGTTGTTAACATTCTGAGCAGTTCTGAGAACCGGTTGTTAGAAGAAATTACTGGCCTAATCCTGTAAGGAAGGCAGGAAGGAAACATTCTGGTATAGCTTAACAGAAACTTCTCCGTTAACCCTTATTACATTCTTGGCAGGACTAGACTTCCTGTCTCTGGAACTTCTCTGGAGTTTTTTTCCCCCTCCTTTGCTGGTACTTTGCTTGTGTGGAGTGACCATTCAAAGTTACAACTGCACTGAAAAAGTGACTTATGACCATTTTTCACACTTAGGACTATTGCAGCATCCCCACAGTCATGAGAGACCAGGCGAGGAGATACATGCCTTGATGTGAGTGATATTGAGTTGGCCACACCCAGCCAATAACATGACCACCAAGCCACGTCCACCCAGTCACATGACCACCAAGCCACACCTACCACCTAAGCCATGCCCACAGAACTGGTTGTTAAGAAAATGGAATCCCACCCCTGGTTATGTAGTATCTGTTTCCAGAGTCAATGTAATAAGATATTCTGCACCAAAAAATATGGCATATCTCTTGTTAATTATTTACATTTTACAATTGTTGGAGTTGAGTGGTCTTATGAATCCAATGAATAAAATAATTCATTGGATTTACTTCATTCTTAAAATAATACTACAGTCAAAATTAATTACATATCTGTATTAATACATAAAATTGTTGTTTGTATTATAACCATTTCAATTTCTCAGAAGAATAAATCTATGGATCTTGAAAGCTTTCCAAGCTTTCCAATAGAATAAAATAAATATTTCCCGTAAGGGGTGGTGCTCATTTCCTATTTACAGCTGAGAGAGCCAGCATTGTCTGAAGACATGACTTCCATCCTCAGGTAGCCGGCATAGTTATATGCCAGAGAGACACAGAACGCTGTTGCCATCCCACAAAAGTGGTACCTATTTATCTACTTGCATTTGCATGTTTTCAGACAACTAGATTGGCATGATCTGGGGTAAGAACAGCGCTTGGGTCTGGAATTGCCAACTTTCTGGTCAACAAGCCCAGTTCCTTAACCATTAAGTCACCATATCCCCTATTCTATATTATATTCTATATTTATTTATAGCATAAATCTATGTAAATTAAACATTTCTAACTGGTCTAATAAAAGGTACATTCTTACTTGTTTTGTACAAATATATTAAAATCAACAAATGGGACTAATATTTAGTTGAAAATTCTAAAGAAATGAAGCAGCTATTTTCATTTTTTCCAGATATTTCAAACCTTGTTTAAAATTAAAGACTGGCTAAACATTAAGCAGATATATCCTCCTTGAAATTTCAGCGTAACAATATGTCTGCGGCAACATGAATACGTTTTTGATCAAGTGAATTCAGACACATTTTATATTAACTTGATAACAGCACGATAATGTGAGGAAATGGAGGAGATACATGTGCATGCATCGAAGAGAAGGACCAGGGGATACATGATAGTAGTGTTCCAATATTTCAGGGGCTGCCATAGAGAAGAAGGTGTCAAGCTATTTTCTAAAGCTCCTATAGGCCAGACAAGGAATAATGGATGGAACAGATTTAACCTGGAAATAAGGAGAAACTTTCTGACAGAACAATCAACCGATGGAAAAACTTGCCCTCAGAAGTTGTGGTATGCCATCATTTGAGTCTTTCAAGAAGAAATTGGACTGCCATTTGTCAGAAATGGTGTAGGGTCTCCTGCTTGGGCAGGGGGTTGGACTAGATGNTTGTCAGAAATGGTGTAGGGTCTCCTGCTTGGGCAGGGGGTTGGACTAGATGACCTACAAGGTCCCTTCCAACTCTGATTATCTGTTATCATAGCCAAATGTTAATGTTTAAAAGTCTCTGAGCAAGCACAGTAATGGTGAATTTGAATGCATATGTACTTGAATCCAAACATATAATACAGGCAGTCCTTGAATTATGACCACAACTGAGCCCAAAATTTATATTGCTAAGTGAGACATTTGTGCAGTGACTTTTGCCCCATTTTATGCTCTTTCTTGCCACAGTTGTTAAGTGAATCACCGCAGCTGGTAAGTGACATGATTGTTAAGTAAATCTAGCTTCTTCATGGACTTTGCTTGTCAGAAACTCACAAAAGTTAATTCCATGATTCTGGGACTCTGCAACTGCCATAAATATGAGCCAGTTGCCAAGCATTCAAATTTTGATTATGTGACCCTGGAGAAACAACAGTTGTAAGTGTGAAAAATGATCATAAGTCACTTTTCACTGCCCTTGTAACTTGGAACAGTCACCAAATGAATGGTTGTAAATTGAGGACTACGTGTAGCAGGTTGCTGTCTCTAAATTGGACTAAAGGAGCATTTCTACCTTCCAAGCAGAACACTGTCCTACTGTTTAGCAAACAAGGGAGCTGAATTTCTCTACCAAGCAAAGAATTATTTAAAACAACTGCACCACTGCAATTTTTTAAAGAAATAGTATCACCAATTTTATCTGGTGGTAAACACTGCTACAAATTCAGGACAACACCCATTGCCATAAATCATTTCAAGGACATGCAACTGGCAGCCTCAAGCCATACTGTATAGCAGTTTCCAAAATTAATTGAATCCCTTTTGATCCCCTCTAAAAATTGCAACCAATTGAAATTTCTAATATTGTCTGCTATTATATTAGAATGTATCTGGGGAGGTATCATAAGAAATATATTCAGTGGATTTATTTTTAACCAGCTTCATTCTAAATATTATATAATTTTGGTTCCAGTTCTCTTTTTTGAGTACTGCTCTATAATATGTTATTAAAAGCCAAAATACATTTAAAAGGAGAGGAGTCAGTAAATGGCAGCACAAAGCTATAATTATTGGTATTATTTTTTTATTACTATTTAATGATAATTAGGCTGTTAAAGATTAAGGTATGGAACTGAATAGGGGAAATTGAGCTTTGATAATATATCTTACCTGAAGCTGAAAAAAATTCCTATTAAATAATAAAACTAATTTGTAAATATCCTTGAATTCAACATAAGCTCAATAAGAAAAACTAAAATTCATACTCCTGGTTCATATATGGCTTTTGACAAAACTGTACAGTATAGAGCTCTGGAACATATTCTGCAAAATATATATATTACTCAAACAAGAAAACGTGCATACAACTTTTAAAATAGTCTTGTTCTGAAGTGGGAAATGTAAGCTGGAAAAGTTCAGTAGATTTTTTTTTCAAATGAATGCAAGAACATCTGAGTTATATCATTGTACAGATGAGTAAGAATCATATGCATCACATTAAAACAGCTGAAATGATGTGGTTTCCAAGTTTGTAAGTGTGGTGTTATTACAAATTAGCAATATACATTCAGGCTGCCAAGGAAACATATAACTGCCAATGCCATTTCTCAGTAAAGCTAAAGAAAATCCATTTTCACCAGCTTTTATTATTACACATTAAAATCTGCATATAGTGTAGACCAGATGTGTTGCACACATGTCCTGGTAAGTTTGTGTACTTGACACTATAGTAGAGCTCCTACTAGATTAGAGCATCATTAACAGGGCAAAATTAAAAACTGGGGAATGAAAGCTGAGTGTGATGATATGAATACCTTGAGTACATGAGCTTAAACAGATTGTCAAGAACAAGTTATTCCAAAATAATACTTATATACAATAAAGTATAAAATTCAGAGATCTTTTGAACATTGATTATTATAATCCAATACCTGATCATGAAATAAATATAACTTAAAATAAAATAAAATCTCATTCATTGAGTAAATCATCACATTCAGCGGATGGATCTGAACATAGGAAAGTCTTACATATAAGAGTACAGGATTTAGGTATTGTATAAATGATTTCATGGCACTTTTTAAAGAAAAATCTTAAACTCCATTGAATGATCTGTCTGTCTATCTATCTATCTATCTATCTATCTATCTATCTATCTATCTATCTATCTATCTATCTATCCATTTCTCCCATTCTCCCTAAAACATTTCTATGGCCACCCACCTTGAATCAAACTCAATGGTTCACAATCCAAATATCTACAATAAAACAAATACATTAAAACAGAAAAAATCTGGCACCACAGTAAAGCTTTTCCATGCATCCCACAAGTTCACCCCATTTAAATCTGTGTGGGGAGTGCCATTCATTGTAAAACCTTTTTCTCTGCAAGATATGTTCTATGTACAGTGGCAACATCTATGCAAAGGGTACCTGATTATATATCCTACCCATGACTGCAGATGAAACATGAGTCGCGAGTGAGTGTGTGTTCTACTTTCACTAGGTAAATAATTTAAGGCAATGGGTAGATTTCACAGATATTACTAGGCTATGAGAATGCCACCAGAAACCCGAATTCTGACAATATAATAACATGTTGATTATGGAAATCTATTACAGGATTTAATCCTAATATGTAGTTCATTCCATCTTGTGTTTCAAAATCTATATAAAAAGTAGAAGTATCATTCAAATGGGGTTGTGTGTGTGGTGTGCATGCACATGTATTGGTTCCCCCCACCTCCCCCAGTAAGTGCCATATTTCATTTAGATTCAGAGACATTATTGCTTTTCTCAAATTCAGGCCAACTGATCAGTTGATTTGAGGTAAAAATACTTGCACCGTTTTCAATAAAACTTCCCAAAAAATTGCTATTCAAGAAAAGGAAAAAGAATTTAGCTCTGCTGAATTTGACTAATTGTAATGCTATTATTACTGCTGCTACTAATAATACAACAATAATGCATCACATATGTTATATACAGTATCTGTTAGGAATTACATTTTTTCAAACATTTTTTTTTATCACATCAGTTCAGCTTTAGCCCACTCAGCCAATCAGAACTTAAATGTTGAATAATCCCTTATTGTTTGTTCTGTTTCCAATTTGTTTTGAAACTGTGGGATAAGGATATTATCCCTTTAAGGAAAGCTTGTTACTGTTTCCTAACAAGCCCCATTTATGATATGTATATCAAGTGTATCCTTTTCTGTGAATACCTGCTGTTGTTCTTCAGGTATCAGTGCAGTGCTGTCTTCCTGTGAACAAAATAACTTGCTTGCTTGCCTCATAAAATGATTTGATTGTGGATTGTAAATCCATGGTAGAGTCATGGGGCAATGCTAGGTTAGCAAATGCTACCATAACAATTTTTATGAAAGAACTCCTGTTTTAAATAATTGCTGCAGGTATGACCAGGTTTTCCAGCTTTGTCACAATCGGCTTCAGTCCCATTCACCTAATGTTTGAATCAGATTTTTTCTTTTGATCTGTTGGAAGAAAAATCCAGGTCCAGTTCCCAGCTGGGAATAAAATGGAGGCTGATTGGAAAGAAAGATTTTGTTTATCGGTGAACAGAACCAACATGCACACAAAGCGTACGGTTCTGGGACAGCTGACAAAATGGAGTTGAGAGTGGGTGGGTTTTATATCTTCTTTGGGCTTTGTATTTGAGATACCTGTTCCTGGGCAAGAACATGTCCTTTAATATTCTAATGATGACTGTTGTCAGATTCCTATGGGATCATGGCTGACTCCACGGCTGGGATTCTACCAGTTTGCACCTATTCACTAGAACCGGTTGTTAGAGGAAATTACTGGCCTAATCCTGTAAGGAAGGCAGAAAGGAAACATTCTGGTGTTGCTCACAGAAACTGCCTCTCCGTTAACCCTTATTAAATTCTTGGCAGGACTAGACTTCCTATCTCAGGAACTTCTCTGGAGTTTTATTCCCCTCCTTTGCTGGTACTTTGCTTGTGTGGAGTGACCATTCAATGTTACAATGGCACTGAAAAAAGTGACTTATGACCCTTTTTCACATTTATGACTGTTGCAGCATCCCCCCAGTCATGAGAGGCCAGGCGAGGAGATGCGTGCCTCGATGTGAATGATACTGAGTTGGCCACACCAGCCAATAACATGACCACCAAGCCATGTCCACCCAGTCACATGATCACCAAGCCACGCCCACCACCTAAGCCATGCCCACAGAACTGGTTGTTAAAATTTTTGAATTCCACCCCTGGTTGGCTCTATAAGCAGAAATGCAAATCCTAAGTGTTTGTCTGAGCTAATCTTGTCAACCTTGGCTTGCCTAATAGTATTGCTTCTCTAGAGTATTCGTCTAACTCAGTCTTCTAAAAGCTGGCCGCCTCATTTCTGCCTCCCTTAAGATTTTTTCCCATCTCTCGTTTAGGGGAAATAGTCTATCCTGCCTTTTTAATATTTCCCAATATATTTCATTCTCTGCGGGCATACAAGCTGTTGTCCCAACTCAGCTCCATGTGCACGTGCCTCCCGCCAACCAGCTGATTTTCGGGTTTCTGCTGTGCATGCGCATGGCAGGGGTGTGTGTATGGGGAGTGTGTGTATGGGGTCATGTGCGCATGAGTGTGGAGGCAGGAGGAGCGCAGGGTGGGTTACGGTGCAGCCCTCCCGCTGCTCGTTTTTGCTCCCAGGAGGCTGCAGGGAAGCCTACTAGGTCCAAAACAGGGCACATGGCGTTTGCGCGTACATGCACTGGGGGGCAGGGGGAGCACAGGGCAGTCACACACGCATGCATGGAAGGGGGTCATCCACGCATGTGCTGGGGATGGAAGTAGTGGGCGGGGTTGCACATGCATTACATTATGGGTGCTGTCACGCACGCATGTACTTTTGGCACACAACAACAAAAAGGTTTGCCATCACTGTCCTAGTGTATTCCATTTTGAATTTACTTTATAGCCTTGTAGCCTAACTCTGGTAAAATAATAACAACAACAACAACAACAATAATAACCATTTGGCAGAATGGATTCACTTAATGATTGTGATTTGTTTAACAATTGCTTTAAAAATGATTGAAAAATCAGATCCAGGGTGCCTTGATGTACAACCACAACCTACAACCAAAATTCTGGACTCCATTGTCGTATATTGAGAGCTACCTGCATATAAGATGTTCACATATTGTCTGTGCATATATAGTATTTCTATCTTTGGTTTTTCACTGAGAAAACTTTACCATCAGGAATATCTGGCAACAAACAATGGTTCAATTTAAGCCAAAATCCAAAACGGTTTAAAAGATTTACTATAGTACCAAAACACTATGGTTAGCATTTTCCACCAGTTTATAGCAACCAGATTAGGAGAAGCTCAAAACAAGAATGACTCATCAGAAATTCAGGAGTGCAGCCTAGGTCAGGACGCCTCTGCCTCTTCCAAAGGAAGACCAGAGTGTGTTATAATGGATAAAAAGTGACATTCCCAAAAGAGATTTTTATGAATGAAACTATAAAACATATGCAAATGTTTAAAAACACATCAACCCATTAATAAGCAACTCCAGAATGATGTAACAGTGACAGTAAATAAAAGTCATTATGCCAATGTCACCTGAGCACCTAAAATCAAAATGACTAGTAAACAGGCCTCAGAGAAGCCTGGCACCAACAAGTAACGCTTCTTTATGGTGTTCCCACAACCACAAATGCCTCTCAAAATGATAGCAGCAAAGAATCTCTTCAGAGTTGTGTGGAATAAATTACAGTATAACCAAATCTGTTACAGTTGCAGAAACAATGAAAATATATGAGAAAAAAATATCTGAATGTGCTGATGCAGTGCAACACAGGTAGTCCTCAAGTTATGACCACAACTCAGCCCGAAATTTATGTTGCTAAGTGAAACATTTGTTAAGTGAATTTGTCCTGTTTTACAACTTTGCTTGCCTCAGTTGTTTGGAACACTGCAGCTGTTAAATTAGTAACACGGTTGTTAAGTGAATCTGGTTTCCTCATTGACTTTCATTGTCACAAGAGGGGATCATGTAACCCTGGGACACAGCAATCGTCATAAATGTGAGTGAGTTGCCAGTGACCATGAGGATGCAGCAATGGTCATAAGTGTAAAAAATTGTCATTTCACTTTTTTCAGTGCCGTTGTAACTTTGAATGGTCATGAGGTGAAACATTATAAGTTGAGGACTACCTGTAATGTGTTCAATGTGTTAAAAGACAGAAAATTCACATATTCCATTTTTACAATAAGAAACCCATTCTAAGTGATCAGGATAATTATAGGAATCATAAAATATAACTTGGTGCGTCAGAAAGGAATTTTATTTTTGTAGGGAAGGTTTTGAAACTACACAACCAGCGATCTATTTCCCACAGTTGTTAATCAAAAAATCCACAAACACACCTGCACTGACACAGTAATTGCTGTGTTTTATCTAATTTACTGCAAAGGTAGGATAGATAATGCAGCATTCTTGTCAGACAGCACTTTCAGAACAAAGATGGAAAATGGAAAATGAAGACCTATAAAGGAGATGAAGAGTGCTGAGGATTCTGTTTGGGATAAAATAGAAAGAATATATAAATCGGATCATAGGGGATCAGCAACTAGAATCAAAGAAGCCTTGTGAATGATATAGATCAGTGATGGCTAATCTTTTGCTGAAAGATTAGCAGTCTAATACTGAAAGATAAAATGCAATGTATGTGCACCCCCCATGCTCCCTCTGCCCCCCTGAGCATGCACGCACGTCTCCCGCATGTACCCCCAGCACATGCATGGCAGATCCCCGAAAATCAGCTGGATGGAAGGAGGCGCACGCATGCTCAATGGAACTGAGCTCAATGGAACTGGGGCAAAGTCTCGTGTGCCTGCAGAGCTGGTTCTGCGAGCCACTTCTGGCACACGAGCCATAGGTTCACCATCACACTCAAAACCGTAGAAATGGTGGTAGACTTTAGGAGAAATCCTCCCATACTACCACCCCTTACAATACTAGACAACACAGTATCAACAGTAGAGAGCTTTAAATTTCTAGGTTCTATTATATCACGTGACCTAAAATGGACACCTAACATCAAAAACGTCATCAAAAAAGCACAACAAAGAATGGTCTTTCTGCTCCAACTCAGACAGCTCAAACTGCCCAAGGAGCTGCTGATCCAGTTCTACAGAGGAATGATTGAGTCTATCATCTACATCTCTATAACTGTCTGGTTTGGTTCTGCAACCCAACAGGACAGACCCAGATTTCAGAGGATAATTAGGACTGCAGAAAAAAACAATTACTACCCACCTGCCTTCAATGGAGGATGAGTCAAAAAAGAGGGCTGTGAAAATATTTACAGACCCCTCACATCCCAGACATAAACTGTTTCAACTCCTTCCCTCAAAACAAGAGCACTGCACACCAGAACAACCAGACACAAGAACAGTTTTTCCCCAAAAGTCGTCACTCTGCAAAACAAATAATTCCCTCAACACTGTCCAACTATTTACAAGGTCTGCACCACTATTACTGTTAATCTTCTCATCACTCCTTATCACCCATCCCCTCCCACTTGTGACTGTATGACTGTAACTTTGTCGCTTGTATCCTTATGATTTATATTGACTGTTTCCTAGTATGTTTTGATTGTTGATTGTACCCTATGAGTATCATTAAGTGTTGTACCTTATGATTCTTGATTCTTAATGAATGTATCTTTTCTTTATGTATACTGAGAGCATTTACACCAAGACAAATTCCATGTGTATCCAATCACACTTGGCCAATAAAGAATTCTATTCTATTCTATTCTATTCTATTCTATTCTATTCCATTCCATTCCATTCCATTCCATTCCATTCTATCCTATCACAGATATAGATTCTGGGTGCCATACTGTTTGACAGGGATCCAACTACTGAGAATCTGCAACCAATTTAGCCACTAAATGCAAACTATTTGCCAGATTGTTCACCATCCTTTCTCACTTTTGAGACAAAGATGACGCTCCAGAAAAGACCAGGACTTAGTCTTCTTTTTAACTCTACCCTTGGTGGATGCATCTCACTGGATACTAACTAGTTAAGGGGTGAAAGATGAAGAATGGTACAGTAAGGATGACTTAACTCTATATCAGTCATAGGTTGGGGATGATTAACAGAATAATAACAGAATAAAAGAGTTGGAAGGGACCTTGGATATCTTCTAATCCAAATTCTTGCTCAACCATTTCAGACAAGTAGCTGTCCAATCTCTTTCAAAGTAGAGAATAGAATAGAGCTGGAAGGGACCTTGGAGGTCTTCTAGCCCATCCCCTGCTCAAGCAGGACCTATACTATTTCAGATAAATGACTGTCTAGACTCTTCTTAAAAACCTCCAGTGATGAAGCACCCATGATTTCTGAAGACAAGCTCTTCCACTGGTTAATTGTCCTCACTGTTAGGAAATTTATCTTAATTCCAGTTTGCTTCTCTCTTTGATTAGTTTCTAACCATTGTTCCTTGTCCTGCCCTCTGGTAGAATAATTTGACCCCCTCTTATTTGTGGTAGCCTGGAATACTGGAATACTACTATCATGTAGTAGTATTCTTCTTTTTTTCTTTAACCAATTCTTCTTTTCTTTAACCAAACCCAAAGCCCACAGTCATTCTTCATATTTTTTCGTTTCCAGGCCTTTGATCATTGTAGTTGCTCTTCTCTGAACTTTTTTCACGATCTCAACATCATTTTTGTAGTATGGTGACCAAAATTGGTTACAGTATTCCAGGGGTGGGTGTGGCTTGGTGGTCATGTGACTGGGTGGACATGGCTTGGTGGTCATGTTATTGGCTGGGTGTGGACAACTCACTATCACTCCATCATGACACGAATCTCCTTGCCTGGCCTCTCAGGACTGTGGGGATGCTGCAACAGTCGTAAGTGTGAAAAAGGGTCATTAGTCACTGTTTTCAGTGCCATTGTAATTTTGAATGGTCACTTCACAGAAGCAAAGTACCAGCAAAGGAGGGGAAAAAAACTCCAGAGAAGTTCCTGAGACAGGAAGTCTAGTCCTGCCAAGAATGTAATAAGGGTTAACAGAGAGGCAGTTTCTGTAAGCAACACCAGAATGTTTCCTTCCTGCCTTCCTTACAGGATTAGGCCAGTAATTTCCTCTAACAACCGGTTCTCCGAACTGCTTAGAATGTTAACAACCAGTTCTAGCGAATAGGTGCGAACTGGTAGAATCCCACCCCTGCCTGTGTTTATACAATTTAGGATTATATTAGCTTTTTTTGGCGGCTGCTGCACACTGCTGGCTAATATTCAAGTGATCATCCACTAGGACTCCAAGGTTTCTCTCACAGTTACTGTTTTTGAGCCAGGTTTCACCTAATCTGTACTTTTGTTTTTCCCTGCCTAAATGTAAAACTTTTACTTTTCTCCACATTAAAATTCATTTGGTTGGATAGGGCCCATTGTTCAAGTTTGTCAAGATCTTTTTGGATCCTGAGCTTGTCTTCTGGGATGTTGAGTATTCCTACTAGTCACCTGCAAATTTGATGAGTTCCCTTTCTATTCCCTCATTTAAGTCATTTATGACGATATTGAAGTGTACTGGGCCTAAGACGGAGCCTTGTGGTACCCCACTACTTTCTTTTCTCCATGTGGATGTAGTATCCCTCTTCTTAAAAGCCTCCAGCCTCTGAAATTTCACTGATTAGTTGTTCTCACTGTTGAAGATAACATCACAGTGAACAGAAACAAACCCCCAAAAATGTTTCCTGGGCATCTCTGTGCTATTGTTAGGTGCAATTGAGGAAGGCCTTTGAATGTACTCCCCTCCTCTGCTTCTCTGTGAATTCATAATGCAAAAAAAAAGCACAATAAAAGGGAAATAGCTTTCGAGCAGTTTCAATTCCACTTCCCTACTCACTGGGCTCCTCCGTATATTCATGAATTTGGGTGAATCAGCAAATTCCTTGTCGGAACTACGATTACTGCACTTCAATGGTGGTGTATCAATATTGCTGGCAAAATGTGTTGACTCTACACAGCTTCCAAGAGTTACACGTTTGCTGACTTTTGTATTGGCATTGTAGCACATGAGGACTCTGTCCAGATTTAGCTTGAGGAATGTGATCTGAGAGGTGGAAAACGTAGGCAATCTGTCTTATCGAAAAAAAAGGCACCCACAGGTTCAGGAAAAATTAAAATTAACACCTAATGGTAGCTCAGAGCAGATGAAAGAAATCTCTATTTCAAGAACATCTGAGAATTTACTGCACACATTATTGCTTCTTTGAAGCTGGAGATGGGCAGTCAATTGAACAATGTCATGTAGCAAAGATTAGTTGCACTATGTATGATATATATGGGCTTATATGGGCTAGCATGATATGAGAAAGGCACTGTATTTTCCTTTTCAGTCAATTTACTTATTGTCTTTGCAAGGGTGACTCTCAGTAGCTAACATAGGGCATGAATTTTTATTCAATACTCATCAACAATAATAATACAAAAACACATAATGGCAATTGGGAATAACACAACCATTAGTAAATGACCATCTATCTCACAGGCTGAATTAACCACCCAGCTTGTTTGGTCCAGATAAACATCCACATTTTTAAACCTTTATGAAATGCCTTGGGGTTGGGGCCAATGAAATGTTGGGGAGCATAAAGTTCAGCAACAGAAAAGTCACACTTCCTGGGCCCTGTCAGATGATATTTTTAAACAGATGGAGCCCCATAGCTTCAAGAACCAAGAAGTACTGTAATCCCATCAGTTTCACTGGGTTAGCTCAGAGTGGATATTTATAACCGACAAAGTCATTAAGTCTTCTGTTATTTTGCTGAACTCCTGGTGAGAGTGAAGTAGCAAGCTAGATGTTTCTCTTGCAGCATGTTTGTGATCTGGGTACTTGGTGCCTGGCCCATGATTATGATATCACAGTGAGCCACAAACACATTGCAATTTCTGACATTCCCTGCTGGTTTCCACAGGAAGCTGGCAAAAAGTCAGAAGTTGCAATCACATGTGGTCCTACATGAGTCCTAGTTTTAATGATCTACATGACCTGCAATTAGCGAATGCAACCAGAATTGCTGAATTTGCCATTGCTAAGCAATATGGTCATGTGACATTGCATTTTACAACTGCGTCATTTAGTGATAGCAATTTTGGCCCCAATTGTCATTGTTAACTCAAGGATTACCTGTACAGAATCTATGACAATTACCTTGGCCAACTGGCCGTAGCCAACTCTCCATGGCCATCTCGACATAGCCAGCCTGCCACAGTCAACTCACCATGGCCAACAGCATAGCGAACCTGCCATGGCCAACTCATGGTCAACTAGCCGCAGCCAACCTGCCACAGCCAACTTACCATGGCCAACTCAGCATAGCCAACCTGCCATGGCCAACTCACCATGGCCAACTCAGCACAGCCAACCTGCCAGGGCCAACTAATGGCCAACCTGCCACAGCCAACTCACCATGACCATCTTGCCGCAGCCAACCTGCCACAGCCAACTCACCATAGCCAACTCAGTACAGCCAACCTGCCATGGCCAACTAATGGCCAACTTGCCACAGCCAACTCACCATGACCATCTTGCCGCAGCCAACCTGCCACAGCCAACTCACCATAGCCAACTCAGCACAGCCAACCTGCCATGGCCAACTCACCATGGCCAATTCAGCACAGCCAACCTGTCAGGGCCAACTCACTATGGCCAACTCACTGCAACCAACTTGCCATGGCCAAATCATTACAGAACAACACACTGTGGCCAACTCACCACAGGACAATTCGCCGTGGGATGAGTTATACTGATATCAAATAAATGATAAAATAGAATCATTAAAGAAAGGATACAAAAGGAAGGACAGAATAAAATGTCAATGGCAAAAAAAATTAAAAATATTTTAAATAATTAAATACAATTGTTAAATTGTCCACAATGAGTTGTCCCATGGAGAGTTGGCTGTGGTGAGCTGTCCTACAGTGAACTGGCCATGCTGAGTTGTCCACGGCAAATAGTCCCATTCCGACCTGTACATGCACACTACAGCGAGACCAGAGGTAGGATTCAAATTTTTTTACTACTGGTTCTGTGGGCATAGTACATTGCATGAAGTTTGGCTTGATGTTCTACTTTGCAGGTTTGTTAGGAGCATTTGCTTTTATATTTCATATTTGGTGTATAGTAGGTTTTGTGTTCCTACTGTACACACATGATACTGTAAATCAATATATACAGTTTTCAGTCAGTTGCATTGTAAGCTAAAAACACCTGTTTGCATTTCTGTTTACTGAGCAGAAACTTGGAACAGGCCACTGACTGACTCATTTCCAATGCCTGATGTTTGATACAATAAGTATCTTGCAAATATTTGCAGCAGGTAATCATTCATGACTTAAGAAAAGGCTTGAGAAATAAAATAGGCATACCCCATATTTATATTAATGGAATCTTTTACAACATTTCTGAGAATTTAATTACTATAACTGATTTCTTTAAAACCTATCTCACTAAAAAAAAAACACATCAAATAACAAACCTTCTTCTATGAGCCAATATATAAGGTCAAAGTTTAGTCAACCATAGCTGTCAAGTTGTAGCTTTTCAGCTTGCAATTGAGCATTTCAACTGAAGAGAAATGGGGGGGGGGAGAGAATTGAAAAAGCAATTTCAGAGAGTTGAACAAATTTAATTAATATTATAGTACAGGTATACACCAGTGATATTTCAAATATACATTTAATATTTTTTAAAAGTCAAAAAAGTTTAGCTAAAATAAACATACTGGAAATATTAGCAGGTAATAGCAGACTATAGATAGTCCTTGACTTGTGACTGAAACACAGTCTGCCCATCATGGTGGCAAATTGTGATGGTCTTAAGTGAGTCCATGTCATTGTCCCAATTTTATGACTTTTTGGGTGGTCATTAAGTGAACCAATAGTTCGCTATGGGCTGTTTCCTGTCGCCAATGCAGAGATTTTTTTCAATGGATATATTCTCGGTGTGCCCAGAGAGAGAAATATCTGCCTCTACCTAGGATCGAACTCACAGCCTCCTGATTGTGAGGTGAGAGCTCTATCTCTAGGCCACCAAACTACTCCATCCAGTGCCCTACATATCTATTTATTAAAGTTGTATCCCACCTTTATTGCTGAACTACAGCTCCCAGCATCCCTTACCACTGAATACATTGATTGGGACTGCCATGCATTGTAGCTCAGAATCCATGTTGCCTCTCCTTCTGAAAACCAGTTCAATAAGCATTTTGGAATGAGTGTGTTTTAATAAAACGTTTCAATACTGGAAGGTTGGTTGATCTGGTGGAGGTTTTCTTAGGATAATACCCTTCCCTATTACAAGCTCCAATACAGCTTCTCCTACCTCCTGAAAATGTTTTTGCGCAGTAACAATGTATGTGGACAATAACAAAAAAAATCCACAAAATGTTCCTGCTTCCCCATTACAATAATTCAAACTTCTGCTGAACATTTAAAAGCCTTTGGTCTGCAGAAAATCCCTATTAAATCCCTATTTGTTTTCTGACAAATGTATTAAGCTGAATTCAACCCAGGTGATTTGGAAATTGGAATAATAAAATTTGTGAGGCAAGTCTACCCTCAGGAAAAGTTAATAGGGATTATAGAATAACTTTTATTAACAGATCCATATATCTGGATAAATCTGATAGGAAGGAGAAGGACACAAATGAAAACAAATCTTTTTAAAAAATCTTGCAGAACAACATGCCCTGTGTTTGTGAAGAAAATAAAACTCTGAAAAGAAAGATTTGCTCCTTCCAGAAAGATATGCCCTACTAAATGTTTTGAGAAATGCTTCAGTAATGGTACTTTGTATTTCTAACTGAAACCAACATATCACTGGTTATTTTAGTTACCAATGATGCAGATTTTCAAAAGTTGGGTTACCAGAAATGTGGTTGAGGTTGCTCACCTGCATTGCCTACTAGCACTTCCCTGATTTGCTACTGTTAAGACCCACATAAAAGCATAGGAAATACTCATTTTAATATTGGTGGAAAAGACTAGAAATCACACTTACAATAGCACAATAGTGCAAAATATGAGCTTTCTTTTGGTTAATCTTTGCATCACAGATCATAAAAACATTCCCAAACAAAGTCCTTCCTTCCTTCCTTCCTTCCTTCCTTCCTTCCTTCCTTCCTTCCTTCCTTCCTTCCTTCCTTCCTCCAACAAGAAGTACCGAATATGATTTATTTTAGGATCAGTTGTTTTTTTCTGCAGTGCTGTTAGAATTCTCAAGGCTGTCCTTTTGAGTGTGTAGAAAGTTTGCATACACCCCTCTCCTAAAAGAATGAAATATGTTGAGAGAATAAAAAGGCAGAATATTATATTTCCCTGAATGAGAAATGGAGAAACATGCTCTTGGAAAGCAGCCCCCATCTTCCTTAAGAGCACTCAGCAGATGTCAGCACTTAAAAGATAAAGAGCTTATTGAAAGAAGTCAAGTATCGAAGTAGCTCTATTCATAAGCAAATAGCTCCAAACCAAGATCCAAAGCAGGACAAAGCCATTAAAGCCATAATAGGAATTGCCCAATACCTTTTCAGGACACAAGCCTCTTCATTGCATCATCTCAGCTCCAAACTTCAACCAAACTGAGCTCAGACAAACACCTAGAATTTGTACTTTGCCTATAGAACCAGCTATAACTCCCTACAACAGCCAATAGAATACATGTTCTTGCACAGTAACAGGAAGCTCAAGTGCAAAGCTCAAGAGAAGGTATAAAAAAACCCCACTCTCAACTCCCTGTGATTAGCTGCCCAGAATCACATGTGCTTGTTGGTTCTGCTTCATCAATAAATGGATCTTCTTTCCGATCAGCCTCCAGCCTCCATTTTGTTTCCAGTGCCTTTCTCCCGGCTTGGAACTGAACCATATGGGTATTTTTCCCCCACAAGGACATATAAAATTAAGTTCATGTTTTTACATGTGCTATCTACTTTTTAATTTATATCCTACCTTGCAACGTAGGCAATCTAGAGCCAGTTTGGTGTAGTGATTAAACATATCAGGCTAGAAAATGGGAGACTGTGAATTTTAGTCCCACCTTAGGTATGAAGTCAGTAGGGTGATCTTGGGCCAGTCACTCTCTCCCAGCCCTAGAAAGGAGGCAAGAGCAATCCATTTTGCAAAAAAGAAAAAAAAGTAAATTAAACTGCAAGGACTAGTCTAGGAGGTTTCCAGGAGTCAGGAAACTGGACAAGTGTATTGATGTGAGGTGAATTGATTGATGCTTTATGTCTGCTTTCTTTCTATGGTCATAGGTCTTGTGAGTTTTAGGTCATAGCTTTATTGACTTAATGGCTAATTTAATTTTAAAGAACATTAGGGCATGCTTCCGACTCTATAGTATATATACAATGAATAAACAGGCTGGAAAGATGTATCAATAGCAAATTCAGTGCCTCAGCTTTGACTCGATCCAGATTAAAAATTCTGTCACATACTCAAAATTACTCTCCCTTTTCCTCACAGGGTTGCTATGTTTGACCCCAGATTGGACTGGCGAAGTGGGTGTGGGACAGGCAGCTTGTCACATTTTTGAATTATTTATCTTTTTTTTTAAAAAAAAACAACCTGCCTCTCCTCTCCGGGGACCAGCACCTCTTTTAGGAGACCCGGAAGCGCCCCAAAGACTTTGTGGAAATATTTAGCCTTTCAAGAAGGAATAGGTTCCCTGTGCAGAACACAGCAACCTGCTTTTCTTGTGGAGCAAGCTAAGCCTGACCACAAAAATATGGTTACATTTCTTGGGAAAGAATGAGGGCTCACAAAAACATGTCTAGCAACAAAGAAATATGTGGCCTTGAGAATTAACCGGGTCACATGGATTTATGAATTTCATTCCCTCATATATAAAAAACAAACAAACCTATTCGTGACTAGTCAGAGCAATTTTCTGTGAATGGCAGATAAGACAAGCCATTACATATTTGTGTTTTTATATTATGTTAAAAGGGGATTACTGATTAACCACAAGGGATGTGGGAGGGAAACCCAGCCTCTAAGTTCATCTTCCATAGGCAGATTAGGTATAGCTGAATAAATGCAAGCCATCTTCACTGAAGCTTTGATATTTTCATACAATGGTTTGTCCCTAGATGCTGCTAGGGACATATTACAGACAATCATCCACAGAGCTTCCAGTTACACTTACTATGTGCTAGTAGCGTTCTCCTCACTACTGAGGAGTGCCAACAAAGGCACTCTAAGTATAGTGGCATCTTTTGCTCTGCCATGCCTTTAATTGTAAAATTAAAAGACTTAACAATCCCTTGGTATTATTCCTTCTCTTGTCTAGGAAAAGAAAAATGAAACTTCAGAATGGGAAGGCAGCAGGAAGGACAAAGTGGAGAAAAGAATACAGGAAGTCCTCGATTTACAATAATTTGTTTAGTGACTGCTCAAAGTTACAACAGCACTGAAAAAAGTGACTTACCATTTTTCACAATTATGATCGTTGCAGCATCCCCATGATTACATGATTTACATTTGGATGCTTGACAACTGACTCACATTTATGATGGTTGAAGTGTCCCAGGGTCATGAGAACACTTTTTGCAACTTTCTGACAAACCAAGTCAATGGGGGAACCAGATTCACCATGTTACTAATTTAACAAGTGCAGTGATTCACTTAACCACTGTGGCAAGATAAATTGTAAAACTCACTTAACAAATTTCTCACTTAGCTGAGTTGAGGACTATCTGTAAGTGCAAGCCATGGAGAGGCCATCCCATGAAGCAACCAATATTAGATGATGATGATGATGATCCCCCAGTGAGGCACTCCTTGACATGGTTATGGAGCTTGTATGTTTTGAGGAAGATGAGAGTTATGCTAGGTGTATAGCCATTCTAGGCTCACCAGAGGAGTCAGATGAAGAGTGTCTCCCCCATAAACCATATGGTAAGATGTAATTTACAGAAATCCATACTGGTTCAGTCATTGCCTGGATCAACAAGGGTTGCACAAGGTGTTGGAGTTCCTGAACATCTGGTTACAAACAGGTTACAAGGTTCAGGATTGTTGGTTGAACAACCAGGGCCAGCCGCTGAACTACTACTGGTATAATAGAATAACAAGAGTTGGAAGTCAACTTGGAGGTCTTTTAATCCAACCCCCTCCTCAGGCAGGAAACCTTGTACTATTTCAGACAAATGGTTGACCAATCTCTTCTTAAAAACTTCCAGTGTTGAAGTATTCACAACTTCTGGAGGCAAATTGTTTCACTGATTAATTGTTCTAACTATCAGGAAATTTCTCCTTAGTTCTGGTTGATAGTCCTTGATTAATTTCTATCCATAGTTTCTTGTCCTGCCTTCAGGTGCTTTGGAGAATAGCTTGACTGCCTCTTCTTTGTGGCAACCCCTGAGATATTGGAACACTGCTATCATGTACTCGCCTAGTCCTTCTTTTCTTTAAACTATACATACCCAATTCCAGCAACTGTTCTTCATATAATAATTAGTATAATTACGAGTACCAATGATAATAAATGTCTTGGGTACAGTCCCAAAACAACTGGAGCACCACTTTCAACACCACTGGCATTGATAGACTCATCATCAGTCAATTTGCAAAAGCCAGCTTTACTTGGAACAGTTTATATCCTGCGATGACACCTTGAACACTATCAAACATCAACATTCCCAAGTCTTGGAAGGAATTGCTTGGGTGGACAAAAATGCCAGATCCAGTCTTAGCATTTGGCTGACTGTGCAACGATAATAATATAATAATAAGCGAATAGCACAAACCTAACAGAGCACCTATAATAGTATCTAACATTTTTCCTGATATAACTTAATAATTAGATTTTCTTAAAAGCACACACAAAAAATAAACTTAACTTTTTAAAAAATGTAAAGGCCCAATTGTCATTCTGATTGTTGATCAGAATGCTGTTGTGACTAAGGAAATTTAGGAGCACCTTGTGTGGGGATTTGTGTGAGGTTAAATGATGAATTAATCATTTAAAGCAACAAAGGACAAACCTTATTAGGTATTTGAAGAGTTCAGAGGAGGAAACATACAGCCACAATGCTAAAATATAAACAATTTCTGCCTTAGAGTGGTGGAGGATTGAGGGATAAACTTCTGTCAAGAGGGCAAAATGGATGTTACAGTTTCATCTCTGTATTCAAAGATCAGAAAAAGTGACACTGGTAAATATCATGAAGAACTTACAGAGTATGTTTAATCAATACACTAGTAAATACATATCGCCATCATCCATCACCAGGCGTAAAGTATTTGGTCTTTAAAAATGCTGAGCCACGGTTCCTGATCACTGAATACTAGTGACACCTATTGGATGAAAAAAATAATACTTGTAAGAACTATGAGAGAAAACGGTTCCAAAATCCAGAGGCATATTACCTTTATTAAGCCCATGTCACACTGCACCAACGGATGCAAAGAGGATGTAAAACAGAGTAAAAACACTATGCCATCTGTTTGTCTGACACGCGATGCGGATTGCGTTCTAGTGGTACATCACCTGCGTAACGCTCTTTCATACGCTGAGCTCTATCCATCGAGCTCCCATCTACTGCTATTTCATCCGCTCAAAAATTCTTGAGCTGCACAAAACTTTTCTAGAGCGGATGAACTTTCGCTGCTCGTTACGATCACCAGATCTGTGACGACTGACTGCAACATCGTTCTACGTACCGTTGTCATCCGTTAAACGTCCGCTGTGGCTCTCTTGCTATCTCTCGTGCACACAGCAAGATTCCACAATAGTCACATCTCAGCCGAAGCTGCGGAAAGACGAGGGACGTAAGTGGTAGAGCTACGCGGAGCCTCGTCCACACAGCGTTAGTTCCACGACATTAGCAAAGGTGATGCAAAGCGGATTGCGGCTTGGATATAATAGCATTAAATCGAACAAACAATTTGTTACATATGGTGGATGTAATCCTCGATATTGGATGGTCTAGGCAGGATTGTCCTAGTGAGTATGTTCCCACGAAGACGACACCTAGCGGAAAATACGACATTTCCAACCAAAGAATGAGGGGCAGGAAATCACCTGGATCTCTTTAGTGTATAGTCCAGCGCCAGCCCTTGGTGTGAAGCTCTTACCGCCTTGGTCTTCGCTCTTCCACATCATTCCATTGATCTTCTCACCATGGATATCGACCTCCTTTTGGTCAGCCGCGATCATTCACACCTATGAACCAACCATCTTCAGACTGTTTCACAGCTTTTCTACACATCGCAAAGAGAAGAAGGCAGACATTCACGCAAGAGCTGTGTCGGTTTTCGAATGTAGTTGGATCAGGAGAAGACGAGTTTGGCTGTCATGACAAGCATGAGGGTGGATGTCTGAGAAACTGTAGATGACATTGTCGCCATTCAGCACTTAATGAGATCACCATCTAGCGCCTTATGTTGACGAAGTTATGGACATCTTCAGCTTTGTGAACACAGGCAACAACCAACTCGTCCCAGCCTGGACCTTGACTGAAGGTAGCGACTGTGACTCTGCGCACCTGGCCTTGGGACCACATACAGAAACATGCAAGGTATGCTGGAGGGTCTGCCAACACAAAACACCCATCAGCATTGTGGTCAGAGAAGTGGTGCAGGCCTCATCGAAAGAATAAGTAGATAGCTCCTCAGTGTCCACACTAAGAAGGCCTGGAGGAAAGTTCAGACAGTGGTATCAGAAGGTTGCTTTCCCCACACCGTTGGACCATAGATGAACAACGTGGCCTGCAAAGTCCAGCCAGACTCAGGGTCACTTATTAACAATGACAAGGGCTTCTTCTCCAGCATCAATTCTCTTTCTTTGAGATGGACCTGTGCTCAGACTACACGAGTTTCATGTACATCGATGCTTCAAGGCAACAGGTCAGTTAGATGCTCAATTATACAGGCCAGTTGATCCTTGGAGAGGATGTGGCTGGAATGCAACTCAATCATGGGTTTCGCAGATCATGACGCCTACTCCTTTTCCCCCAATGACACCACACTTGTGCCTTACTTCATCATGGATGAATGACGCCCTTTTTCTCCTCAGAAATTTATACTCATGAAGCCTACAGTTCCAGAATTTCAGCCATGAAGAGAGATGATCTTCAAGCCTCTCAGCTGTCCATTGCGCAAGACGGGTGGTGGAGAACGCTCCTTTTGCTCTCTGGCCACAGGTTACATGCAGCTTTTGCTCCACAGATCCTTGTGAGAGCATTCATGGCTGTAAGCTTGTCTGGCGTTATGTCACAATTCACTCTACAACTCTGCTACCCAGTGGTTGCAGAACAGGCTTTGTGGACCATCAAAAGGCATGGGACATTGGAGCCTGGTGAAACTGTGAGGCAACGGTACTAAAACCTGATAGAACACTGTGGATGTAAGGCGCAATCAGATGCTTCATAGTGAAGGAAGAATGCAGCCACACCTCCTGAACATGGAACTCCCCAGCCGGGAGCTAGTGGAGTGGTCGACAGGATGATTATGATAATTAATGGATTTGCTTTCTTTGAGCCTGTTCTCGATAACACCTGATGAGACTTTGTGCCATGTATGTTGAAGTGGCCTTATCAATGATGGGATTAATCACTGATTTTTTATGTTTGAACTGCTCGTTGATCAATTGATTATAATATAGTGTTACTCGATGTAAAAGGGTAGCTGGTGCTGTGCAGCAATCTGGGAAGGAGTGGCCACTCACGTCCCGATCTAAGATGGCTTTCGCACTGTGGTTTATCCTTATTTGCACCAGCGCGGCTATCCTAAGTACGCAGGTGTCCACAGCATTCGCTACTCCCATGCCAACAGCTATCCTTGGGCCCATCGCCACATGCCTAATCGCTACACATACGCACCTCAGCTTGTCGATTACTTTAATCCACGCATCCAAGCATGCAAGGCTTAACCATTTTTTTCAAAAGTTTGGTGACCATATACTTTGGAAGATTATGCTGGTAAAAAATAAACTTGAACCATAAGGTGCGGTGAAGAGCAATAAGAGAGTAACCTTAGTATGCTAAAAAGAAAGCGGCATAGATGACATTTATTAAAAAGCAATGGAACTAGTAAGGTTCAAATGTGAAATCAAGGTAAAGAGGAACAGGTACAACTGCCAGTCTCTCGGCACTCTGGGCCTGGGACTGGGAAAGGGGCTGCGTCTGCTTGTGGGACACGATACTGAGGCTGTGGCTAGCTGCGTGGTATTCTGTGAGGGACCTGGTTTTGACTGAAAGTGAGATCAAAATCCGGAAGGGCTCGAGAGAATTCGAGCGTCTGGGGCTGCGCCCCCTAGGAGCAGACTTGGACTGGGTTAGGTATAACATGGTTTCTAGATCAGGGCCTGGAGGTCGATAGTAGCAGAGAGCTTGTGAATCTTCTGTTTAATTACTGGTACTGGCCGGGGCGCATGTCTTTGAGGGGTTCGGGCTCATCGTTAAGCGCGGCTGAGGAGGGCCTTTGCGGTCTTCAGAAAGATTCTGAACTGGGTTGATGGACCAGCTGGAGAGATAGATCTGTGTCTCGGCGTTCTGATTGTGTCCACTCTGATTTTCCGCAACAAGGACAGTTGTGGCTCTGTACCCTCTCCGGTATGCCGGTCTCTGCTCTATTTCTTTCCCTGGGGTATGGGGGAGCAGGGTGGGGTGAGGCGGGGTGCGAGCTGAGCTGTGGGTCTGGTGTTGGTCTCTGGGTGGCTTCTTCATATACTTAGCTCATCTGAACAATGGGCACTCATCCATGTCCTCCGAAGAAGCATACAGGGATGCAGGTCCCTGTTCTGCGGGCTCTGCGAAGGATTGTTGGTGTTGGCTCATGTTCTTTTGTTTGGGGCTCCAAAAAGACACCTGCCCTGTGACACGGTAGCTGTCCCTGGCCGGAGAGACTGGCTTTGAGTCTAGTGGCTTTCTGAAAGGAGAGGGTTGTACAAGAGGGGTGCTTCTGAGGATGCGGACTCAACCATCCAAAGGAAGCTGTACTTGGCCATTATGAATAGGTACTTCCCGAGTCATGATGAGCTTGACTAGCGGACTGCTCAGGAAAATTTCTTCATGGTGCACAGTTACCAATAGATTAAATTGTTCCTCAGGCTTGCATGTTGCTCACGAATACGCTCGCGCGAACTACAAGCAGTGGGTAAGCCAAGGCTCCCTGCCTTCTCACTTCTCCCAAAAGCCTGCTAACTTTCTCTTGGTGATTTGGGCGATTGAGGCCTGTGGCCTTCTCACCGGTCGTTTCTCCTCTTCCCCATTCCAGCCATCTTCCTCTTCCTGTCCTCGGAATTGGGTAACTGTTCTCTTCCCTTCTCCTCCTTGCTCTTCCTCCTCGGGCTAGGGCTTCTCAGGACTTAGTCAGAGGGTGCTTGTGAGGGCGCTTGCGGGGCTGAGTCATCCCGCACAGTCAGACAGCAGCAGAAGCCCAGCAGCACCAATCAGAGGGAAGCAAAAGCGACGGTAGAAGCCAGCAGACTGCAACACAGGAGCAGCAGCCGCAGAGAAGCACCAAGAGCTTCTGAGTTCGCGCAAGGGGGTGGGAATGGTGGTTTCTGTCCTTTTGCCAGGAGTGGCAGGAGTAGCAAAGCGCTCACTCTTCTTGTCCCATGGTGTCTCGTCAAGATGTCTCTGCAGCAGGTCTTTCCTCTGAATGCTAACTGCTTGCGAGCTGCATCCTTTTATATCGCCTGGAGCTTACGCATCTCTCCTCACATGCTGCAGTGACGCTTTGATCCTATACATCTGCTATGATCCCGCTTTGCTTCCTTAGGTCCCGTGATGCCTATCCCCGTCATTATGCTTACCGATGCCGCCCTTCCGCTACATGTCGCTTTGCTATTCTCCCCCGGAACCCTGGGATGTGTATCCGCTTTTCATCCGCTAGGCCTTCTATAGTGGCGTCGTGATGCATCCGGTCATATGCTACACATCCACCTTCCGCTTACGTGTCGTTCGCTATTACTCCCCCGGAACCCTGCGGATTTCATTCTCGCTTCATCCGTTATCCGCGAGGCTTCTTTATCCCCGCTAGCTCCTCTCAACGTCCGTTCTTTTCCGTTCTTTTCGTTCTAATTTATGCAATTTGGGGCACTTTTTGAGACGGATACAAAGATCGGAGCACCCCTGAAATTTTGCTCGTCCTGTGTGTCCTTTTTGCATACGTTTTGCATACGTCAGCCAATGTGACCTAGCCTTTAGCTTTAGTAACTATATTGCCTGTATGGATTTAGAATAAAAATGCAACCTTTCTTTCAATCTCTTTCAAATTAATAATTCTTTCCCCTATTTTGCAAAATTAAAGTAAACTAAAAAGTTATTATGTGTAGTTAACCTGTTTTATGCAGCCTGAAGGTACAGTTTCCAACCTTTTAAAAGTATTTGCGTACAAACTAGTTTCCTGTGCTGAAACCACAAGTAGTTTATCTGAAAGGTTAAAAAAAATGTTGGAATAAAAGAGCACAGTAAATCTCCATCAGCATTATGGGAAATTATGATTAAAAATTGATTCTCCTCCTTCACATTTGAATGTGGGTAGAAAATCCTGCTTTATCAGTGCCGCAATTGGTCACAAAACTTCACCCATGTTTAAATAGAAGCCCTGATAAAATTTTCCCATAAAAGAGTGGGGATAAACTGGCTGAATATGTGGGCATTGGTGCAGAGTTCAAAGTGCTGGACTAGAAAACTGGGAGAGCTTGATTTCTAGTCCTCCCTCAGGCATAGAAGTCAGTTGAGTGACCTTGGGTTCAGCCCAACCCATCTCACAAGATTGTTGCTGTGGGAAAACAGAAGCAGGAAGTGCCATACACACTTACCCTGGGTTGTGCAAAGTAAAGGTAAAATAAACGAATCGGTGTGCCAAGCTAATCTTTAATTTCAGGCCTTGTGTAAGATGTTTGCCTGCACAGCGTGCCATTGTACTTGTTCATAGTTTGATTGTCATCAAGTCAGTGTTGACTCTTAGCAACCATGTAAGGATCTTTCTCCAGGAGGATTTGTCCCCAACTTGGCTCAACAATGCACCCCCCACCACTGTAACCAAGTCCATTCATCCATCATGCCCCTAGTTGTTCTCTTCTTCTCTGCTCTTCAAACTTTCCCAGCATTTGAGGTTTTGTCCCAGAGAGCTAGGTCTTTGCATAATGTGTCCATAGCAGAGGTGGTATTCAGCAGGTTCTGACCAGTTCTAGAAAACTGGTAGCGGAAATTTTGAATAGTTCAGAGAATTGGCAAATACCACCTTTGACTGGCCCCACCCCCATCTATTCTCTGCCCTCCAAGTCCCAGCTAATTGGTTGGGTCTTCTTTGGTTGCCCTGCACACAAGAACGGAGCTGGAAAGCAGGTTAGTAGGGTGGGGAGAGAATGGGGATTTTGCAGTAACCTTCCCCCAGGAGTGGGGAGGGAATGGAGATTTTACAGTATCCCTCCACTACCATGCCCACCAAGCCATGCCCACAAAACCAGTAGTAAGAATTTTTGAATCCCATCACTGGTCCATAGTAGGGAAATTTGAGCCAGGTTCATGTTTATACCTGCCATTATTTGCCTCTACTGTTTGTCTTCTTTGTGTCTGTGTTTAGAATGTATGACATTTTGGGGCAAAACTTCAGTTTTTGTAATGGACGTAATTTCACCAGAATTATCTATTGGCAACTACTCCTTTCAGTTTTTGAGAACTCATTCTTCTGTCATCTATGTACTGTATCTAGCCAAATGGACTGCCTTTGCAATTGCCTCTGGTTTTTCCAAGCATCAGGTTTAAAATTACCCCTACACACTTATACACAGACACTTCTTGTTGATGTTGTTGTTCCTTTGAGTCAGTGTTGGTGACTGCCTGAATATGTCCCGGCAAGATTTCAGGAATTGTCTGTCATTGCCTTCTTCCTAGGTCTGAGATAGAATTACTGGTGCAAGATCAGCCAGCTGGCTCTACAACAAAGGCAGAATTAGAACTTACAGTCTCCTGGTTTCAACCTGAGGCCTTAACCACGACACGAAACTAGCTGTCTTTACTTCATCCACCTTGAATTATTTGTTCTTCCTGTAATCCAAGACATTCATTGCAATTGTCAGGATTACGGGCATGTGGAACCTAAATATCTGAAAGGAAGGTGATCTAATTATCATTACCTTAGTCAAATGTTATAGTACAATATTCATATATTGAAGCAAAAGACAAACTATTCTAACAAAGATAACAGTTACCCTTTCAAAACGGAACAAATGATGAACTGTGTTGTGATAGCACAATGAAAGTTCCATCACAACACAAAACAAAAGGGGTAGTCCCAACACCATAGTGCACATTTCAATATTTGTCATACTTTCTCCTCTCTGCCAATGCCCATGCTCAAAAATTTAAAAACTCTGGGAAATAATCTTTGTTGAAACACATTTTATTTCTTGGCAAGAAAAATAATTGGTAGAAGCATTGGCAGCAGATGAGGTAATTTTGTCCATTCAAATACGTTAATAGCATTAATAGTAGTCGTGGTGGTGCAGTGGTTAGAATGCAGCATTGCAGGCTAAACTCTGCCCACAGCCTGGAGTTTGATCCTGACCAGCTCAAGGTTGACTCAGCCTTCCATTCTTCTGAGATGGATGACCCAGATTGTTGGGGTCAACATGCTGACATTGTAAACCACTCAGAGAGTTCAATAAAGCACTATGGGGAGGTATATAAGTCTAAGTGCTATTGCTATCATTTCTGTTCCACAGACATTTTATTTCATCATTTAAACAATAATTTATTTTTGAATATAAAAACTGAAATTACTTAAAACTGGAACAAGCAGGACTTTTACGCTGCAAATATAAACCAGTGTTTCTTCCTGGAAGAACTGTACAAACATTGGATTTTCCAATAAAATGTAGAGCTTTTATTCCTGAAAAGCATTTAAAGTACTTGTGCTATTAAATCATTTTTAGTATCCCAAGTAATTTTCAAAAACCTGGGAGTCCAAAAATTATCTGGTTAACTAAAATCAAAGTCAGGTTAATGCTACTTTTTATTTACGGGCATCGCCCTTCCCCAATCATGTTTCAGAAAGTCAAGAGGAAAAATTTCCTCCATGGGATATTCTGTAGGAGAAGGAGTGGTAGAACAAGAGGGAGGAGTTAAAAGAGGAATCATTCTAAACCCCTATGTAACCAGTGGACTATTGGACAAGTGGACTAAGTCCAACCCCCTGTTGAATTTCATTGATTCGTATCGGATTCCAAGTAAGTGCCAACCATTAGTAGAGAAGATTCCTATGCAGAGTATCAATAAATCAGTTTAATTGAACCTTCAACTGTGGATCTGATCTTTCAGGGTTGACATATTGTCTTTGGAAAACATGAATAGGTCTTATCATTCTTGCCAACCAAAAGAAACTGATCTTCACCATCCCTGAGTATACATGCCTATGTTTTACAAGATATGAGAAATCCAAAAAACAATGTAGTGTCCATACCTCTGGAAGGCCAGATATAAATGAGGGTTTCAATTTTCTTTTTTACCTACTTATTAAAGGTTAAGTAGTCCTGCAGTCTCCTGTGTCTAACTTTCTAATATGATGGGTATAGATATGAAGGATATTCGGGCAAAGTACATGTATGGTTTTTTAAAAATGTAAATGAATGTATGCCATAAAAAAGAAATACAAATGGGCTACAATATTAGTTTTCTCTTATAAATTATGGGTAATCAACTGCATTTTTTCTCAGACTTGTACTTCCCAAACATTTTCACCCTGAACTCTCATAATTCCTCTTATAATATGTATAGTATGATACATGAATATATATAGAATATGTGTATACTAAGTAACTATGTGTGTATGTGTACATAGGTGGTCAGAGGCCATAATAAAGGTTTATTTGCTGACTTGTTTACTCACTGAAAGACATCAGATTGGGGAGAACTGTTTTGTTATTTATAGGTAAAAGGTAAAAGAGATACACACAGACATAGAATTGCACAGTACATTTAAAAATTTAATTAAAGATATTAAATTTGCTATTGTCAATGTTTGGAGCTGTGTTAACTATACATTCGGAATTCATAATTCCAAAAATTCACAATGTTTAAAAAGAGATTGAACATTTTATTCATTTATTGTTTTAGAATGTAAACTTCAATTTTTCTAAGGCTTTTTTTTAAAAATCCAAACATACACTCTTTGAAAGTACAAATAATTTAAAAAGTTATGTGGCAGAGTGCAGAACTTAAATCAGGTAGCTATTTTGAATTTTCCCAACTACATTCTAAGGCAGGCTTTATTATCTAATAGATCTGGGATCAAGAAAAGATAGTGTCTGTTTTATCTTTTTGAAAATGATAAAAACTGTAACAAAGATCTATTCTGGGTATATATATATAGGCAAAATCTATACAGTAGAAAAACAAAGTAATTTCAGTGTTAATCTTGTTATCTTTTGATAAGCGAAACAACAACGATATGGTCTAGTGATTACAACACCAGACTAGAAACCAAGACACCATGAATTCTACTCTCACCTTAGGCACAAAAGCCAATTGGGTGACTTTGGGCCAGTTAACCAAATCCATCTCACAGGGTTATTGTTGTGGGGAAAATTGGAGTAGAAAGGAGTATTGGATATGTTCGCCACCTTGAGTTATGTATAAAAATAATAAATGCAGGATACACATAAAATAAAGGATTATGTACATTCATACATCTGATGTAATACAGATTATCCATATTAAAATCAACATTATATATAACTGAATATTATTGTACAGATTATCCATATTAAAATCAACATTATATATAACTGAATGATATTATTGTAGTATATATGTACATATCAGTTGTAATTTGGAAAAAAATCATTCAAGGCAACGATTATTCATCTATCCACAGGAAAGGTATATACCCTTCAAGCTATTATCAAAGTATCTATAAATGAGGAATGTGTTTGGACCTTTTTCTGACTAACAAATTTTATTTAAAGGTATAAACCTTTAACTTTTAAACAAGTTGTAGTTTATACCTTTTAATAAAATCTGGAGGTTGGAGAAGGTCCTAGCAGACTTCTGATTTTTTCCCCCATCATAGACTAACATGGGTCTCTCAGCTTATGATGGTCTTAGGAAACAGAAGTGATTTGGGCTTTTTAAAGTCCAGTAATTGCAACAGTATGTTTTATGCCATGTGATCCTCCCAAAGTAATTTCTAGCAAGTCTATTCAGTGCATGTTGAGAGGGGGTCAGAGGAAGGGAGAGAGGGAGGGAGAGAGGGAGAGAGAGAGAGATAGAATGGAAGAAGAGAAAAAGAAAAACTAGTATAATCACTTACAATACAATCACTTCTATAAAAGCATCTTCTAAATTCTCAACTTGTTTACTTACACCACTGGATGGCACTAAAGCAGTGTTTTTCAAACTTGACAACTTCAAAAGATGTGGACTTCAACTCCCAGAATTCTGCAGGCAGCATGAAGTGGCTTTGGGGATACATGAAAACTCTATTATTTATGTATGTATGTATGTATGTATGTATGTATGTATGTATGTATGTATGTATTTATTTATTTATTTATTTATTTATCAAACATGTACAAGATAAAAAGTATGGGTAGGAACATAAACAAGAACAAAGGAAGTAAATACAGATAAACGGGGACAGTAAGACAGGGACAGTAGGCATGCTGGTGTGCTTATGCACACCTTTAAGGACCTCTTAGGAATGAGGTGAGGTCCATAGTAGATAGTTTGAGGTTGAAGCTGTGAGGGGTTGAAGCTGTAACAACGGAGTCGGGTAGGGCGTTCCGGATGTTGACCACTCTGTGGCTGAAGTCGTTTTTTCTGCAGTCGAGTTTGGAGCGGTTTACCTTGAGTTTGTATCTTTTTGGTGGATACTATGATTCAAAGGACTGCGGCAATCTCGGCTTCATGGCTTGGACTCATACAGAATAGCATTATCATGAATTGCGCCTCTGCTTGAATGCTGCCTAGCCCAGGGGTTCCTAAACTTGGCAACTTGAAGACTTGTGAACTTCCAACTCCCAGAATTTCTGGAAGTTCACAAGTCTTCAAGTTGCCAAGTTTAGAGACCTCTGGCCTAGCCTGAAACTCTGAGATATTTTTATGAAGTCAGTGAGACTGAGCCATCCCACAAGCCTTTCCCCAATACCAACTTAGCATTTTCACTTATTCTTAAGTTGCTGGAAAATTATGGCAGTACCAAATGTATTGTTCTCATTGTCAAACCCACTTTACTTTTATTGTCTCCATTTCAGGTCAATGCATTCATCCGAATTTCATCCAAGACAGTGAGTGCTGAAGCCTTCAGTGATTTTATACATCTGTTGAGGTTGCACTTGGATGATGGCGAAAGAAGAAAATGCTACTTTTGACATCTAAGAGCAATTTAAGTGTTGCTCACTCATAGGCTGGGGAAGAGATGAAAGCAACATCACAGCAGGTGAATTTGGAATTATCTGCCCCTGTACAGTGTCCCTTATTTATTAATCAGATTTATATAGCAGCCCATCTCACAGAAAGTGACTCTGGGCCATATAAGATAACCCAATAAAACAGTAAAAACCCTTCTCCTAATTCAATTTTTCCTTCCATTCCAGTAGGACTGTTCCTTAAGCTTTGACCTCTGTCCTTAAGATAGGAGAAATTGAAGTTCTTATCAGCAGTTGAGATAAGAAAAGTCCTTGGCTGTACAGGAACTCAGAAATTGTTTTAATATGTCTCCACATTTTTATGACTCGGCATAAAAATGCAAAGCAGCACATTTTAAGACAATTGGTAGAACCTAAGAGAACTTAGGTCATAAGGTGGATTCCACTTTTATTCTAACAAATTTGAGTTTTCTGACGCCAAATTATGTTTTTAGATGATGCTGATGATCTTCTATCACAATTACTTCCAAAAACAGCAAAGGGCAGTGTTTTACAGACACATCAGAAGTGGTATTCAGCAGGTTCTGACCAGTTCTGGAGAACCAGTAGCAGAAATTTTGAGTAGTTCGGAAAACCAGCAAATATCACCGACTGGCCCTGTCCCCATCTATTCTCTGCCTCCCATCAGTTGGGTCTTCTTTTGTTGCCCTGCACAGGAGAAGGGACCTGGAAAGCAGGTTAGTGGGGTGGGGAGGAAATGGGATTTTGCAGTAACCTTCCCCTGTCAGGCCCACAAAGCCATGTCACACCCACAGAACCGATAGTAAAAAAATTTTGAATCCCACCATTGAGACACATGCATAAGATTTGCATGAATAATCCCCCAGTGAGAAAAATATTTGAAACAGATTAAAGTTCTAAAGCATAACTGATCATAATTATACAATCAGGGTGCTGCCATTTCAATTAAGTTCACCTGGGATCTTTCTGCTGTGCGCCATTCCCATGAATAGTCCATAAGCAGCGTTTTACACATACTGACTGCTGCCAGGATCACCTTTGCCCAATGTTGGAAACAGCCATATACACCTGTAGAGGAACTGGTTATACAAAAAGTTATGAATTGTGCTGAAATTGATAAATTAACGCTGAGTTTAAAAGATAAAGAAGCTTCAATATTTTATAAGATATGGGAACAATGGTATAGCTGGATAGATTGGAGACAGATTAAGGATAAGTTGTTATTAAATATAGAATATAGATAGAATAAGAATATAATTATGAACAAATTAATATGATTGTTACATGATAAACAAATGATTGTTACACGATAAACGTCCCCAACAGCTGTTTTTGAATTATACATTTTTTATGTTTTAATGTCATAAAATTCAATAAAGTTTATTTTAAAAAAAGCAGGGTTTTCCACAGGCTTTTCAATCATGGATCAGCTCTGGTACACTTCGCTAAGTATTTGGTTCACAATATATCTAGGGCAGTGATGGCTAACCTTTGGTCGTCGCATGCCAAAAGTGCACATATGTGCATGCATGCATTCCTACACCCATAATGTAATGCGCGCATGACCCCTCTCCCCTGCACATGTATGCATGGCACTCCTGTGCACCACATGCACCACATGCTCGCATGCCCGCAGAGATGGCTTTGCGTGCCACTTTTGGCACACGTGCCATAGGTTCACTATCACAGACCTAGGGCTTTATACATCAATGAAATGTGACTCACTCTGGCCACAAGCTTAAAAGCAGGGAACAGGGATTTCACTTAGCTGCCTCATTTGATCATCTGCTGTCCTTTGTTCAATGAAAACACCACACAAATCCAACTGAAATCATTGAAGGCTGAATGATTAAAGCCAAGCTACATTTTCAAGAAACATCCACAACTGAGGAATGCGCTAAAACTGGGTATACATTCTCTGTCTAGCAACTTGCTCCTTCAGGAGTAGTAAAAACCATCCCTGATTGGAATTCAAATTTAGTTCTTTCTCACTCTATTTCTTCAATGGATATCTGTTGTCAATTGCACAATTTCTCCTGATTGAAATGAATAAATAGATAACACCATGATAGATAGATAGATGGATGGATGGATGGATAGATTAATAGATTGACAGATGGATCTCCAAGAGACCATATGATCAAAAGCCAAAGAGAATCTTATATAAAGTCTTATAATGTTAACATCATATCTGGAATAAATATGAACAGCTTCACCCTCAAGCTGCATCCAGATATATTATAGCAGATTCCCATGAGTTAGCTGAGACTGTTCCCACAAATCTTGAACAACTTGCTCAAACCTGAAAAAAAAGTACCAAATTCACTGAGAATGAATTTTGTTTTTCTTAACAGTACCTGCTCCATGACAGAAATCCGAGATATACCTTGTTTCTCCAACAATACAGCCTCCCCCAATAGGAAGGCCCAGCATGTTTTATCGGCATGAAATGAAATTAAGCCTCTCCCCCCAAATTAAGGCCTATATTAAAACATGCAAAATGCGGGGGAATGGTGGGGGGGGCTTGCCGGTAGGAAGTACTTTTGTTGCACACCCGGATATGGTACTGCCTGCGTTGACCCCAACACGAAGTGCCCCACCAACCCTGAGGTCAACATCCAAGCTGTTGCCACCCACAGATGCAAGGGGGGGGGGAATTAAGTCACCCCCGAAAAGACAGCCTAGCCTTTTTTCGGGGCTCAAAAAAAAATAAGACCCAGCCTTATTATTTGAGAAACAAGGTAGTTATGATCTGAGTGCAAGTCAATATTTTCATCAAGTTGTTGAGAATATTCTGCAGTATTAATGAAAAGAAATAACAGTTTGTGTTTCTATATACCTATTTTATTTCATATAAATCTGATATGAAAATATTCATCCCATTTCTAAGGTTCAAGAATTAATGTTTATTTTAAAAACAGATCTACTTTAAAGTCCTGGAACTACAAAAATAGTTTGACAATATGCACGAAAGATTCTGAAACTAGGGCAAGGAATGCCTTATTTAATTTCCTGATATATTGCAAAATCTCAGATACTCAAATGACTTCCATTTGAGGTGTCTAATGCAATATATCTTCAGAGATAGGCAGCAATTTACAAGCTGTTGACTTCAGCACATAAAACAATACAGCAGGCAATACAATGACACACAAATGGAAATGAAAAGTGAAGAGAAGGACCAGGGGAGATATGATAGCACTGTTCCAATATTTGAGGGGCTGCCACAGAAAGGAGCAGGTCAAGCTATTTTCCAAAGCACCTGAAAGCCAGACAAGGAATAATGGATGGAAACTGAACAAGGAGAGATTCAACCTGGAAATAAGGAGAAATTTTCTGANTGGAAACTGAACAAGGAGAGATTCAACCTGGAAATAAGGAGAAATTTTCTGACAGTGAGAACAATCAACTAATGGAATAGCTTGACTTTAGAGGTTGTGGGAGTTTCATCACTGAAAGTTTCCAAGAAGAGACTGGACTGCCATCTATCAGAAATGGTGTTGGGTCCACTGCTTGGGTGGTGGTGGACTAGATGACCTACAAAGTCCCTCCCAACTTTGTTAATTTGTTAAATATTGGGTAGATCAAATACAACTTCAAGATATTCCAATCTGTCAGTTAATAGACTTATTGTATCACAGAAAATTTTATCCAACATTGTGACAAATTCTTCACTAATTATCCGCCATGTTCCTTTTTCAATGAAATAGCTAATTGTTTGGTTATGCTGCCATATGTAATGCTAATTATTCTCCTTCAGCAGCAGAGTCAGACTACAAGACCCAATTACTACATATGGATATAGCAAACTAGAGTCCAGTAAAACAAGTTCTGGAAAATAATTTCTAGCTGGCTATTTACCTCTGGGAAGAAACGTTGACAAAAAACTCACTTTCTATTCAATTCACCTGAGCAGCAGTCTTCTACGTCTGTGTTCCTTAACCTTGGTGACTTTTAAGATGTGTGGACTTCAATTCCCAGAATTCTCCATCTGGGAATTAAACCAGTATAAGAAAACCATTAAGAGAAAATTCTTTAAAAATTCTTACCTCACCATGGGAATATTACCACAGTCATAAAACCATCATAAATAATTTTATTTCATTGCTGTTGTAACAATTGTTCATTTGGTGAAGTCGAGGCCCACCTGTACAATCAACCTATGTAGAATAAGAACTGAAATATGAAATCCCTGCGCATGAATTGTCTCTTATCTTTTAGAGCAAATGGATGAAGTAACTCTGTCAAATATCAGTTGAGAGAAAATGGTGGGCAAAACAAACCAGCTCTTCTGCAATTACGGCATAAAAGGCCAGAAAACTTCCTGCTTTCCTTCCTGCGACCCTCAAAACTGGGGAAGAATTGGACAAAACTGGGAAAGAAAGCACAAGAACTGAGAGGTATTTAAATGATTCTGACGGTATCTCATATTCCTAAACTAAAAAGAAAGTTTTTTTTTCTTTTTTATGTGCACTTCCTCAGCCAACTTCAATTTCTTTACTGAAAAGCCTGTAATTTCTTTAGCAGGAGTGCCATTTTGTGCACTAATTGAAATATTGGCTTCCTGATACATGTGCAGTCACCGTTCCATGTAGTCAGTAAGCAAGCAAGGAAATGAACAAACCAACAAGTACAAAAAAGTAAAGTACAAATACAACCAGTGCAGGCATTTAGCACAACAAAAGGCATCATGTGAAACCGATTTTGCTCAGTTTCAGGCATTGCTAGCTGTGGAGTAGATTCTACTCAACTGAACAAGGTCACAAGGCTGAACTTATTAACTTCCAAGTTTTAGGGAGGGAGGGAGGCATTGTGAAAAAAAGCAGCTCAGGAAGAGATTATTTGAATTATTAATTTGCCCTCCAATAGGGCAAAAAAAAGGGGGGGATTCCCAGGTCAGGCACAGGGTACCGTAGGGGAGAACTTTAGCTGAATGAGACAGAATGTCTATAGAGATTCTCAATCATCGAAATCATGGTTGTCATTTTTCCAAAATGATTGGACTTTTGTTTTTTTTCCTTTTGAAAATGTTTCTGTTCTCATTCAAGAAGCTTCTTCAGTTCTCTGTATCATGTGGTTTGCTTAGCAACCATTTTGCCATGACCCATTGCAGGCACTAAAGGAGGACTACCTGCAAGAGAGATAGGCTTTGCTGATGAAATGACCCATCCTTCTGGCAGCCAAAGCAAAATTGTCCATGGAGGCCAGAGGCTCTTGAAATAAGCCAGATGGGGCCGAGCAGGTTGCCAATCCTCTGAAAACTCCTCCATGGAACATAGAGTTACCATATCTTTCCATGCATAAGATTATACTTTTTCTTTAAAATATTTACCTAAAAATGGAGGGGCATCTTATACGTGGGGGGGGGCTGAGAGGAAAACCGCGGTTGCGAGACTGACAATATCTTATCTCTGCTCACCAGCCTCACGAGCCAAATTTCCGATTGCAGAGACAAGCTAACAGGTTTCCTCCAAATCATGAGCCTTATGTAACTGACATCATCTGATACTGCAGAGAGCATGTAGTCACAGCCCACATGTGATAGGGAGCGTTAATGTCGGCCCATTCTGAGTCCATAAAAATGTCAGAAAACAAAAAAATAAATCCTGGTACTGGTAAGTCCAATGTCTTACTCTGCAAAATAAATGTCTTCTATTTAATGTTCAAATAGTTTTGATTTCTGAATTTTGGGTGAAAAAAGTGTGTGTGTGTCCTATACATGGGTGCATCTTATAGATGGAAAAATATGGTACATGGAAAACACCATCAGGATGCAGCTTCAGCCCTCCTCAGATGTGGGCTGGTCATGGAAGAGAGCTCCACAGTAAGGACTGTCTTTTGCAAAAAAGTTCAGTATAACTTCTTGGTTGTCTGCGGATCTGCCCCATGTAATATTTGCCCAGGTCTTAGTTTATTAGTCATATGCAGAGGCTGCTGCAGGTTTGGATGGGGACCCCTTGTTCCAATTCTGCGCTGTTTGGAGAACCAGAAAATTGGACCACCGGTTAGCCCTGTCCCTACTTGTTTTTCTGGCCGTTTTCAGGCCAAAAAATGGCCTGAAAAGGCCCAAAAATCAGCCTCAAAACAGCCTATTTTTCAGGCTGTTTTCAGACCATTTTTCCACCTGTTTTCAGACTGATTTTGGCTGGTAAAAGGACCTGAAAATGGCCCCCCAAAGGGCCTGAAAGTGGCACAAAATCAGACCAAAAAATGGGTGGGGCGTGACCAGCCAGTGGTGAGATTAGCTCCAACTAGCTGTATCTTACCTGTTCCTTTGAGACAAGTGGCTGGGTGGCGGGGCTGGGCGTGATGAGTGACATCACCCACTCAGTCACATGACCAACTGGCCACGCCTACTCAATCAGAGAACCAGTTGTTAAGAAATTTGCAGCCCACCACTGGTTATATGTATGCAAAATAGTCTGAACAACCCTTTTATGAATGTTTTCTTCTTTTTGAAAGGGATCCTTGTACAAACTTATGTCTTCAGAATAATAACTGAAACACTTTTACTACTGGATTACAATTACTCTCCTGGAATTATCAGAGACATAAACTGAGCCTAAATCAATCATTAACCAATCAATTAAAATAAATGGATTTCAATTGACACATACACCAATCCTGATAATATTCAATAGCATATCTGCATGCAATATCATGCAACAGTGTTCATATAATTTGAGGGTAATGACTTTTTTTTTTCAGGCTGCACACTTTTAGTTCACATTATTTTTGATATTTTATTTATATTTATTTTTAATATGTAACAAAATTACCATCTTAAATGGAACATTTCATAAACAAATAATGCTTTAATTATACAGGAATACTACTGTTTGCTAAAATGCATAGTATTGCAGAAGGCAGCAGCTACAGCCTGTTTCTCTGAAGAGAAATGGCCCTATGCAAGTGTAATTGTTGGATTCCACTGTGCACTGAGCAAGCAGACATCTTCCTGACCAAGTAATTTCTCCTATATTTTCTCCCCGTGCAGTACCTATCCATAATGCAGCTTTGGGGAATGCAAGAGGGAACTGTAGTAGGTCAGGGAAATGTTCTAGTAAGGATGACCCTTCTGTTGGCAGAATTATTCCTTTACTTGAATTTTAGTAGTTGAATACTAGTAGAAAGGTATGCATGAAAAGAAGAAAATGCTTGTTTTCAAACTGAGAACAAACCCCCACATTCTGGAATTTACACTGAACTATTCTGAACCATACGTGATTGAAGAGAACCAAACCCTGGACCACTTTGATTGACTTAGGTGAAGTTAAAGATAAATAGGGAAGCCGATGTACTTTCCTCACTCCCTTTTTCATTAGCTTCTGGCATAGCACATCTGATTAGCTCACCTGCCCTATCAAGAGTCTTCTCTTTCTTCTCAGCTGCCCCATATCCAGAACAGTGTCTCCATGTTCCAATTTGTGCTTCCTGTTTCCTGTTGTTTAGTTGCTTTCTACCCAGGCCTCCCCACCCAAAATTCTTTTTCCCAGGATCAAAATTGCCTTTTTTTCCTTTCGTATACAGACCTCACAATGGGTTACTCAAAATGGGTCAGCTCAGGCATAAGCCTCTGAAAAGCAACTGTTCCATGCATAGAACATTGCATACAACTCTAGCACAATATGGCTTTCACCTTCCACTCAGAAAGAATGTATTTAAGACACACAAATAGTTTACATTTCTTCATATACAATAAAAACCTGTTTAAAGAAAACACAAGACATAATTATATCAAAAGTAGTATTCATAATTTTTTTAAATAAAAACAATCTGTTCTTTAGAGACTTAGTGGACAAAAAGAAACAAGAATTTTGCAGCTGAAAAGAGACCCATCTGAATTTAGTTAATGTGCTACACTAAAATAATAAAACTGATGCTTTGAGTATTGTAAAAGGAAGTTTTGTACAGTATGTTATTTTACTTTTATGTTTTAAAAGTTTATGAGGTTGTAATGCAGTGTAATTTCAAACCTGCAATCTGCATGATTTTGTCATACAATATCATATGCAGTCAAATTAGTGTAAAGTTACCTAAATTAAAATTCAAACTGTGGGCACAGTGGAAGCACCTCATGTTTATATCAAAAGCATTTACAGAACATTATCTGCTGCAATTGGCATATTATAGCCAATTATATTTACCCTGTAGAAGTCAATGGACTAAAAACAATGTTCAGATGTTGTAAGCAGCATTTCAAGTTGAATGAAAATTGGAAAAACACAGCACAAATAACTGACCTTTCCCCCAGTTCCACCGTGAAACCAAAATTGCATCAATTTCAATTTAAATTGTGAAATAAGATATAATTCTATACTTCACAAATCCCACTTATGGAATGATTTAGAAGTTAAGAGTTTGGTTACACTTTTCAGATTATAGGAGAGGTGGAGGAGGAGGATATGCAACTTCATAGTGCTTCCTTTTTCATAGATTTTATAGTGCATACATTGGTGCCAAGGGATCAGTTTTATGAAAACATATAACAGGGATACACTACATAAGAAATTACAGTTAGGTTGCAAAACCTATTTTCTAAACACGTAGGTAAATCTTGTGGGATTTTGATTTTGCAACATTTCTTTAACCTAAAGAATAAATATTCATAACCTATCATAAAATTGCTGTATTTGCAAGGCACAAAGGCTGCTAAACAAGGCAAATTTGGCACACAAAAACAATCTTTCTTCTTGTTTAGAATCATCCCTGATATAAAACAAGTTGGTTCTGGTTAGGATTCCTATCTAGCTAATGAATATGGATTTGAGAGAACTGGCCAATTGATGAATTGTTTAAAATAAGTATCATAATACTTTGTTCTATTTGACAAAGGCAGAACATCTAGCGGTTTAAATTTTCTGTTCTGTGCTTCTTTTGGAATTTTGATACCACTTGCGGAAAACTGTTCCAGAACTACTGGCTACCACACAAAGAGCACCTCCCACTGTCCACCATCTTGGTATATGATTAAGAAAAAGGACTTGAAAAATAAAAGCAAAAACCACATCCATGGTTTTCATTATAGCAACAGGGCCAGCTTTTTCAATCTGTAATGCTTTTGTAAGAAATATCTGACCACCAAGTCCTAGCAATCCAATTAAGATTAGAAGAAATCTGTCCATTCCACAACTGGGCAAACTCCACGCATCCATTATAGAAAGTGTGATTATACACACAATTAACCCAATTATTGCATAATACCAAACAGACAAAAAGTAATGGACGGATTTCCCCACTTTCCTTAGGATCACAAAAGTTAAGGCAGCGGCGACTGCACTTGCAATGGCTGCTATGGTTCCTTTAAGGTGATCTGTGTAACTTTCTTCCATGTCAAGGACATTGGATCCAAATAAAAAAGGGGGTCTTGCTATAAACACCACTCCCGTGATTGTAAGCAGGGTGAAAAGAAGGTCCCAGAGACTGTATTTCTCTTTGAGGAAGATCCAGGCAAAGAAGGACGTAAAAACCGGGCTGCTGAATGTAATGACGGTAGCGTCAGCAAGTGGCATCACTTGGAAAGAATAATAAATAAGGATCATTGCACTAGAGCCAAGGAATCCTCGGAGGAAAAGAACGATTCGCTTGTCCTTTGGTCCTAGGAATCCTGTTCTGAAATGAAACACAGAGAAGAGAGAGAGATATATCATATGGACCTTATGCTTGAGAATCAAGCATACCTCAATACCTCTAACATCACACTATGAATTTTAGAACAAGCAATAGAAATTCAAATTCAAATACAATACTGTTGCAATGGTTTCATGTAAATTCTCTGAATAACTAACTTTAGTACCTTTTATAACCCATATTCTATCTATCTATAGATATATCTATAAAAAGGTAAAGGTTCCCCTCGCACATATGTGCCAGTTGTTTCCAGCTCTATTTTCATCTCTGTTACAAAGCTAAAGAGCCAGCGGTGTCCGAAGATGTCTCTGTGGTCATGCGGTTGGCATGACTAAACGCTGAAAGCGCACAGAATGCTGTTACCTTCCCACCAAAGGTGGTCCCTATTTTTCAACTTGCATTTTTACATGCTTTCTAACTACTAGGTTGGCAGAAGCTGGGACAAGTAATGGGAGCTCATTCCGTTACGCAGCACTAGGGATTCGAACTGCTGAACTTTTTGATTGACAAGCTCAGCATCTTAGCCACTGAGCCACCATGTCCCTGTATCTATATAGATATAAATATATAGATTCATTCTACCTACCTACTTACCTACCTAGCTATCATTTTTATTAATTTATAGTATGACATACAATGAGAATACAGAAGTAAATATTAGGGAAATTAGAGAAGGAAAAAGGGAAGTGGTTAATGAGGGAAAGCAAGGGAAAAGAAAAAAAAAAGGCATTGACATCCGACTCCTTTGGTGCAGTAAAATAAGGCATTACCATCTACCCTCAACTTTTTACTTTTTCAGAATAGAAACTAGCCATTCCTATAAAAACAAATCTATCTGATTGGTAAAACCCAATATCAAAGTTTCATTCTTTTCCACCTCAAGCACAAAGTCCAGAAGGGGTTTCCAAGTAGAAATAAAGGTATTTGTTTTTTTTTTCTTTAATCAAAAGTCAATTTGGGCATCTCTGCTAACTCCATCATATAACCCATATTTTTAACCCTTATATCAAATGCACTTTCTTCAAGGTTCTGAAGTTCATCGAACTTATAAATATGCTTACAAGTTGTTTTTTTTAAAGTTAACTGTGAGACAGGTAGCAAATAAATTTGATAAATAAACAAAATGAAATAAATATTCCCTATCTCAAATAAGCAGCCTGTAGGGCAGAAGTGGCATTCAGCAGGTTCTGACTAGTTCTGGAGAATCGGTCGTGGAAATTTTGAGTAGTTTGGAAAACTGGCAAATCCCACCTCTGACTGGAAAAGATTTTACAGTATCCTTCCCCTGCCACACCCACCAAGCCATGCCTACAGAACCAGTAGTAACAAATTTTGAATCCCACCACTACTATAGGGCATTTATTGAAGCTATTCAATTCAACTAATAGAATGCCTGCAGAGATCCTCACTCATCCATGTCATAGTTCTCAACTAATATAACTTTTTTTTTAAATCAACCATTAAGAACAGATCCCTCACTGGCATCAATCCACTATCAAAGGATGGCCCCAAAACATTTTCAGTATTTCACATATGCTTCACTAGATTTTTTTCACACAGACTAGTCTACATTTTGTCATTCTCCTCTGTCTTCATCTGCTACTGAGCTTATAATTAGGAAGTTCAAACTATTAATGCCATCTTATGAAAACTATACAAGACTCATTCAAGTTGAACTTGACTCATGGGGACGCCTGTGCAATTTTTTGAACAATAGTTCAGAAGTGGTTTGCCATTGTCTTTTTTTTTTTTAATTTCCCAATCTGGTCTACAACCTTGGTATATATGTATGTACATGGCTACCCATCACCAACATATAATGCCGGGCAGCTAACAATACTTAAAAACAGAATAAAAACAATATAACAAAATTATAAAAAATGTAAATATCAGACAGGGAAAAACAACAACAAAGATCAATAATTAAAATAACCTTGAAATGGGATCCCTTATTCCCTGGTAGTGTCACATCTTGGAAGAGATGAGCCAGATGCTGTCACCTTCATACATCTGTACAACTACCAGTTCTCTTGATTTAGCAACCTCATCTCCTAAATCAAACTCAATGGCAACCTCACACATTAGTGAGTACTTGTCTAGGATATGGGCTCAGGTGAATGCATCATACATTAAGCAATGTAATAAGGAACTCTTTAAACCTTTGCTAAAGAAGGATCCTGAAAGCAAAAGAACAGAGGTCTCCTACTTTATTCATGGTTGATTGTCTTCAAGTCCCTTCTATGCAGCTCTTTTCTCTGGCTGGGAAATCCCATCAAGATAAACATATAATATAAATAATGTATAAATATATAAAAAGGAAAAAAAGCCAACCCCAGGAGAAGTCAGGATTCTGGTTCTGCCTGCTTAAGTTACTGTATTAATCTTCCTTTCCCCCAATCCTATTTTTTCATAGATCTGACAACACCTTAATTGGATTTAACTCTGCTATCATCACATTAGCTTTCCTCCAGATTTGTAAAATACACATCATGCATCCCGGGATCAATTTAAAATATTGTGGAATTAAGTCATACTAGCTGCAAAAAGTATACAATCGTATAATGTTCTGATTAAAACTCAACATACTATATGGTTATATTTACCCACCCCACATATCCTAAAGGACCTTCTCAAAAGGCAACTAGACTCTCACAGTTTTTTTCTTTGAAAACATTTCCTCAATTCTAATTAAGAAGCTTCTTGGATGAGAAGTGAAATGTTTCAAGGAAAAAAACCAAGAAGTCCAGTTGCCTTTTTGAAAGCATCTTTTGGACAACCATGATCTGTACTCTGGATGATTGGAGATCTCCATAGACATATATCCACCCCATATATTTTTTTATACATTTTAATCTTCTATGAAGTTTTTTTTTACACACGAATGGAAGATAATACTCACTTGAAGTATATTAATCCTGGAAGAACAAATGTTATTTGAAAAACACATCTAATAGCACTGATTTCCACTGAATGAACATCTTCAATTTTCTTTAGAAATAGAGAAGCAACAGAGAACAGGAAGGCAGATAATAATGTATAGAACAAGCCAAGCCCTGGACATCCATTTTTCATCTTTATTCCTGGAATGGAATAATTGTAATTTCCAGTTAGCAATGAATAATTAAAAAAATAAAAATTACTTTTTTTACCTGCATGCTGACATCTGAACAAGTAATACTCAGGGGGAATACATTGCAGTTCTATATTGCCTGAGAGCCCCTATCCCTATAGACATGCAAACATTAATACATATACATATATTATTAGTATAGATATTTTTAAATTTGAAATATATAGTGGATTTATACACTGTTATGAAGAATAATTAATTCTGGCTTACACATTTGGGAAAAATTTGTTCAGATTGATATTATTGAGTCAAAAATGTTGAAGGCCAGTTAATGCAATAATCATTCACCTGCATACAGAAGAAAATAACTTAGTCAACCAATATTTTCATATACATAAAATAAATAATAAAACGAAAAAATCCAATTGTTCACTAAATACCAAAGAACATTACTGTGTTATAACATCCAGCCTTCATTATATATATAGGCCAGTGTTTCTCAACCTTGGTAATTTGAAAATGTGTGGCCTTCAAGTCCTAAAATTCCCCAGCCAGCCTGTGCTGGGCGTGGAATTCTGGGAACTGAAGTCCACATATCTTCAAGTTGCCAAAACTGAAAAACACTGATATAGAGTTACACACTAAGACTAAATATTAGGGTCCAAAGAGTTATGTGAACCAAATGAAGCCCAAAAACACAAAGGATATTTTATTTGTTAATTTTATATCCCATAGTTCAAGGTGCGATATGTAGCACTTCCTCCCCTATCGTTTTCCCACAACAACAATCCTATGAGATAAGTTGAGCATAAAGAGAATGACTGGCCTGAGTCTCCACCAAGGGTAGATTTAAACTTGAGTCTCCCTTTTCCTACCTCAATACATTAACCATTATAACATTTTCCTGGCCTTCAATTAATATAACTAGAAAGGAAAAACAGAAGAAAAATGCCACCAGAGTAATTTAGAACGATTACAAGAGAAATACTAGCTTTACTTCAAGGCTGCTAATGGATAATTAAAAAGAACTGATGTTATGAGGTAACTTCAGGAGGCATAGGTTCAGAATTATAGTAGGAAGAGACCTTGCTTATTTATACTGGCAACAAAAATTCAGGAGTTAGCATCTTTCCTGGCTAACTGTAATGGAATGTGTGGACGACCTTGGGGGGAGATGGGAAGTGATGCTGCCTGGAAGCCATCAGATAACAGAGGCAGGAACCTCCAGTGACTTAAGGGTCAGAGAGAGAAACTTAGAAAGGGCCCATCTTAATCGATCAAGCTGTTAAAAGTCTGTACCTTGAGTTTTGCAAAATTGATGTCAGTCCTCCCAAATAAACCAGTCAGGAAACACAAGTAGATGAACTAATTCTACTTTATTGCAAGGCTACATTAACAGAATCTTGCAAGATTCTCAAAGACTCAGGGTGGTCAGGACCAGGAAATGCCAACACCCAACAGTAAAAAGGAACAAGGAGTTCTGGGACAGCTTCTACATCTTTTTCTTCTTTCTAAAGAACTTGCTGAAGACAGAAAAGATCATCAAGAATTTTCTTGGAATCTGGATGCTTCCAGGAACTGCATACAGTACTCTTAGGATTTAAATGGCTTGGCCATTATTTTTTCCCCTCCCCTGTTCTGGATTAGTTCATCTAAGGTGATTAAACAAGCCAAAGGTATGTCTCAGGATTTAGTGACTGAAACAAAGCAAGATTTGGCGAGGTGCTTCTGTCAGTTGCTAGGCAATGAGGAATTAAACCTGAAACTTGAGAATCACTGTTTTCTAATACTGAACAGCTGTGAATCTAAGGTGACAAAATATAGAAGGTCATGACCTCGCCATTTCAGATCATGGAGAGCAGTGCTAAAATCAGCTTTCAACCAGCAGTGAACTTTCCATTTTGAAAAGACTGAATCTTGAATCACTGGTGACGCAAATGTGCTCAAGATTAATATCTGTGCTTGATATGAAAAATCAAACATGGGTTTTTACAGTATCATGATTCAGTAGATCTAGCATCTATTCCAATATGCACAAATGAAAAACAAGTACTGTATTTGTCACAGGTTTTCTGTGAAGAGGTCAAAAAAGTCAAGGTGGTAATCACAAATTCCACCTCTTTTGTATATCCTTGATGTTGTATGTGGGCATGGGACTCTTGATCTCTTTTCTACAAATGTCCCTGAGTTCTTATATATTCAATAAAATAAAGCTGGGGATAAAGTCTTTGAAGACTTCCTACTGTAAAAAGAGTAAAAATGTTATGTTATGTATTAGCTTAGTATTTTTGCCGTTTATATCCATTTGTCAAAAATTGTAGTGGTTTAGAAAAAGCAATTGTTCACAGGTTTTGTGAGAAGCAACTTGAAAATTTAACTAATCTGACAATAAAATGCTGCCCTGCATTGATAATTTCTTTAGTCTGATCTAGGAGAAGTCTTCATGTGTTGTATTTTATTTTGTTTTTCTCATCAGAGACCATAAACTGAGAAATGATATCACTGGAATATAAAAATAGGCACATTCAACTATTTCCTCTCCTTTTTCCAGCAGTCAAAAAAGGCCCTTCTTCAAGATTATTGATAATTTCCAGTTGCCAATACTAAGTAATATTGCCTGCCTGGAGGTAAACAGGCTGAGATCTAGACATCCAGCTATCCAGCACTTGTATGTTGTGTTTGACACACACAACATGTAAAAACAACAGGGGATAAAAATATAGCCCCACCACTCCAGTGTTGAGGCTTTCTCTGCATCTTGGAAAAACCACCTGGATTTGACCAGCTCCAAACTATACGGACAACACTGAACCAAATTTGCACTGGTCATGATAGATGCACAGAAGCCCCTCTACAAGTGTGGCAAAATACCATCACCATATTGTGACTGTGGGGCCAAAAAACAAATTATCAACCACATAGAGACAGAATGTCCAAACAGAGCCTATGATGGAGATTTCACTGATTTCCTGTTTGTGACATATGAAGTAAAAAATTATATTTGCAACTTAAGACACATGTTTCTAATCATCTTGTTAGTTCAGATTTCATATTCTATGTTTTGTATTTTACCTGTGTTCCTTTTTATTGAAATATGATGTGAATGCACCATACGATAGATAACTAGATAGCCAAATATAATAAATAAATATCCAGTGTTCTTTTTTAATCAATGAATTGGCACTAGTCCAAATCTCAAGAAAAAAACCAGAAGACAAAAATGACAGGAAGGAAGATACAACAGTCACCGACCAATTCAAAAACAAAAACACATTCTGAGCAGCAAAAAAAAATGTGGCCTATCATACAAAGAGCAAAACACAACTTAGCCATGTTCAAAGAAATAAAATCACATGGATCAGATAGCTTTAAATAAACTGAATCTGGCTAACACAGAAATCAGACTAGATGGGTATTTGTTAATTGTCAGAATAACAGAGTTGATAGAGATTTTGCAAGTCTTTTTTTTTTTAGAATAGAATACAATACTGTATTGGCCAGGTGTGATTGGACACACAAGGAATTTGTCTTGGTGTAGATGCTCTCAGTATACATAAAAGAAAAAATATTGGGAGTCAAGCATCATAAACTACAACACTTAATGATAGTCATAGGGTACAATGAGCAATCAAACCATACTAGGAAACAGTCAATATAAATCGTAAGGATACAAGCGACAAAGTTACAGTCATACAGTCACAAGTGGGAGGGGATGGGTGATAAAGAGTGATGAGAAGATTAACAGTAATAGTAGTGCACACTTTGTAAATAGTTGGACAGTGTTGAGGGAATTATTTGTTAAGCAGAGTGATGGCTTTCAGGGAAAAAATTCTTCTTGTGTCCAGTTGTTCTGGTGTGCAGTGCTCTATAGCGTCGTTTTGAGGGAAGGAGTTGAAACAGTTTATGTCCGGGATGTGAGGGGTCTGTAAATATTTTCACAGCCCTCTTTTTGACTCGTGCAGTATACAGGTCCTCAATTGAAGGCAGGTGGGTAGTAATTGTTTTTTCTGCAGTCCTAATTATCCTCTGAAGTCTGTGTCTGTCCTGTTGGGTTGCAGAACCAAACCAGACAGTTATAGAGGTGCAGATGACAGACCCAATCATTCCTCTGTAGAACTGGATCAGCAGCTCCTTGGGCAGTTCGAGCTTTGAATTGGCGCAGAAAGAACATTCTTTGTTGTGCTTTTTTGATGATGTTTTTGATGTTAGGTGTCCATTTTAGGTCGAGCCTAGAAATTTGAAGGTCTCTACTGTTGATAGGTAGATAGTTGATACTGTTCTAGTCTAATCTGCTGCTCAGGCAAGAAACACTGGTTGTCCGAATTTTTCTTTAAAACTTCCAGCGTTGGAGCACCACAACTTCTGGAGGCAACTTGTTCCACTGATTTATTGTTCTGTCAAGAAATTTCTCCTTAATTCTAGGTTGCTTCTCTCCTTGATAATAGCATTCAGGCATCAGTATAATAAGGGTACAACAGCAAAATATGGGTTAATGTTTCAGGAACTCCTTTCCCACAATATGATATTCTGTAATTTCCATTCAAAAACTGTGGTTGGAACATTAAATCTTGCCAGGGTTAGGGTTCTTCTGAATACATTGACAGTTAAGATGTAAAATCTCATAATTGCCAGGCAGATCAGTGACATTTGTGTAACTTGAAAGTAAATGCTTAGGTTTTCTAGTAAAATGCAAATATTTACATTTGGAAAATGGGTAGAAATCCTATTTGAAACAAGAGCCTGCTTCTTTTCCAGCCATCTGAAAATTGCAGGAGGGATGGTGTTATTATCCTACAGAGGATGGATTGAAATGTTCAGTCTATTTGGGTGGTAGGATTGGAGAGATTCAGTTAACTTTATTCAATTAATGAAGATGCACCAGTTAATGTAAATTAAAGCATTGAGATTAGCAGAGGATAACAAACACCTATTTTCAGCTTTTTTAAAAAAAGATAACTCATGCTACAGAAAATCCACGCTAGTTGGAATGTTTTAGCAGCACTTCTCCTTTCACCACAAATATGGGTTTGGGGAGATCTTATGCTGATAATAGGTTATTCAGGCCTGATTCCCATTAAAAGTAATAACTTGAATTTTATCAATCTAGGAAGTCAAAAAAAAAAATTAAAGATACAGGCAAGGGCAAATCAGTTCCATACCTTAAGGTGTCTACCATATGAAGTCACTAAGGCCTGGTCCCACTGCACTTACGGATGCAAAGAGGATGTAAAACTTTAAAAAAAGCTTGCCATCTGTTGGAAAACATTATGCATCCGTTGTGTACTCACTGCATACGTGTTTCATATGCTCTATCCGTCGAGCATCCGCCCACTGAGATTTCATCTGTGCAAGAAGTTTTGAGATGCACAAAACTTTGTGAATGGATGAACTTTCCACCGTGTACAATGTAAATCCGCGACATACGAGCAACAAACATTCTATGTCCATTCATCATCCGTTAAACGTCTGCTGTATCCTCTCTGCATCCTCTGGGCATCCTCGCAACTCACATCCGCTGCAGCTGAAAAAGGAAAGAGGGAGGAAAGAAAAGGTACATGGAACGTCTACACAGCGTTAGTAGCACGGAAAAAGAAAGGATGCGCAGTGAACGGTTTGCATCCGATATACATCTGCGCGGCATCCCCTTTCTTTCCTTTAGGCGTACGTGATGCATCCGCTTCATCCGCTATGTGTCCGCTTCGCAATTATCCCCCAGAACCCCTTCAGAGGTGTCATCTGCTTCCATCCGCTAGGCTTCGTATGAACATCCATTTAACATCCCCGCTACATACTACCCACGTCCGTTCTTTTCCGTTCTTTTCCATTCTGTTTATACAAATTTTCGCCACTTTTTGGAGCGGATGACAATGGATGGAGCCACCCCCGAAATTTTGCTCGTCCACTGTATCCTTTATGTATATGTTTTGCGTCCGTCGGCCAGTGGGACCAGGCCTTAAGAGGTGAACTTAACTCAAAACTGGTTACCTTTTTGTCTAGTTCAGAAGATCATTGCATTTGGAGATTAACTTGATAATAAATTTATATCTGAATTGTTTAAAATGAACCTCGTTCTTTAAGAGAGATTTAATATTTGAAAGACTGATATAAGAAGTTCTTGACTTACAGTTAACAACTGTTCATAGCTACAATTGACTCTTAAAAGGTACAGTATGTATGACCTGTCCACAAAGTTATGACTGCACCCCCATAATCATGTGATTGCATTTTGAGTGCTTAGCAACCAGCTCACATTTGTGACCAGTTGCTGGGTTCCACAGTCACGTGACTGGCATTTGTGACCTTTTTTGCCATTTTCCAGCTGAAAATTCACTTAACAACTGTGTAATTTGGTTAATGATCATCACTCTGACTTGCTTTATGATCATCCTAAAATGGTCATAAAAGTCCAGTCATGTGGTGCCTTGACTTATGGCCGAGATTTCATGCTCAACTGTGGTCGTAAGTCAAGGGCTACTTGTATCACTATTAAAACATTAGTCTTTTTAAAATGGCTAAAACATTAGCCATTTTACCCACTCCAAGTTTAACCCCCTCTGGAAAACTTTTAATTAGAATTAGAAATTTTAATTAGCAGAGTTATTTCTTGCATTTGAAGAGTATTTTAGATTATTTTAAAATGAAATCTTAACATTGATGTGATAAAAAGTCACTATTGAAACATACAGAAAGAAATGGTTTGCAAAAGAAACAACTCATCCTCTAAACCAGGGGTGGGCAATTACCTCCCTGCCTACACATCCTGCTCCCTCCTTCCCTATCTTTTAACTATAATTCTATGATTTTTTAATCATTTTAGAAATATTTATATTTCATGGTTTTAATGCCTTTTAATACTGTAAACCACCCAGAGTCACTTCAAAACAAGATGGGCAGCAAATAAAGCAAATACATACATACATACATACAAACATACATACATACATACATACATACATACATACATACATACATACATACATACATACATACATACATAGTCACCCTGCATTTCAACTACATTCAGTTGGGAAAAAGAAGCAGTGAGCTCCCACTCACATACGTGTTTCTTTTTATTTAAAATGCTGTAGTTCCCAACAGTTTGGCCTTAACCTACTTACACAGACTGTACTGTCTCCATAATCAATTCAGAATTCTTCCAACCACCAGTCATCTCTCTGTCCTACACACAGGATAACTCATTCCTTCTCACTAATATAAAAAAATTAAATCAAATTCAAAGCAGTGCATAATACACACACACAGAGAGAGATGCAATACACACACACATTTTTTCAAGACATTTTGAATCTCCAGTATATTACAACTGGACTTGCACATGCACCCAGTTGAATCACAATCATTTCAATCTGGATTGTTCATACAGGAACTGGTAGACCATTTGACATCTAATTAATTATACCCACCGCAAACATGTTTTGATCTCAATTGCATTATTTTCCTAATTTTCTCATAATACAATAAAGGCCCATGTTAATGGGTACTGCTTATTTTCATATTATATTAAACTAGGGATGCTCAAAATAAACCACAGCTGATGAAAGAAATACAAAACCAGGCTGATCTTGAAGAATAACACATCAGGTTAATGTTTAGCCAGTCTATTTGATTATCAGAAAAACAAGATGCCAAAATCAATAGTGGAATAGTTAAAGTGGATCACAATCCAAGGTATTGCAGGTCCAAGCCTCTTTCTCTGAAGTACAATATGGCAGGGTTTCCTGACCTTGGCCATTTTAAGACACATGGACTTCAACTCCCAGAATTCCCCAGACTGCATGGCTGGCTAGGGAATTCTGGGAGTTGAAGTCCATGCATCTTAAACTGCCAACGTCAGAAAATCCTGCCATGTGGTAAAAGTCTTTGAAACTTACTTCTCTATCAAAAGCATTGAGTACCTGCTACTACAGTTAACAAAGAGAAATCCCTTACATTGCCAATAGATGCAGTACTGTGCAAAAGTATTAGGCAGTTGTGCAAAAATGATGTAGATTAAACATGCTTTCAGAAATAGAAGCGTTAATAGTTTATTTTTATCAATTCACAAAACAGAAAGTAAATAAACAGAAGAGAAATCCAAATCAAATCAATACTTGGGGTGATCACCCTTTGCCTTCAAAATAGCACCAATTCTTCTAGGTACAATTGCACCCAACTTTTAAAGGAACTCGGCAAGGTTCCTTCAAAGTTGTTGAACTACACATCTTGGAGAACGAACCACAGATCTTCTGTGGATGTAGGCTGCCTCAAATCCTTCTGTCTTTTCATGTAATCCCAAAACAGACGCTATGATGTTGAGATCAAGGCTCACTTCCAAGATTTCTTGTACTTCTTTATGCTTAATGACATTGGATATATGTTTGGAGCTATTGTCCTGCTGCAGAATAAGTTTAAGACCAATCACGTACTTCTCTGATGGTATGCCATGGTGGATAGGTATTTGCATTCCTCAGCATTGAGGAGATTATTGATCCTGACCGGATGACGAAGAGCCAGTTCCAGACACATCAAATGGGGATGCAGAGGAATCAGGAAGTTGACAGATGCTCTGAGACAGGAGTAGTAAGGCTGAGTACTGCGGAGTAATCACAGGAGGAAAGACCGGACAAGCAAGCGATTGGCTGAACTAGGGACAGAAGGGACACAGCTGCCGCTGGCCAGTGGAAGTGCGGAAGAATCGCCTCTCCTTCTGATTCAGGGCTGAGAAGAGGGAGGCACAATGAAGGTCAGCCAGTGTTTCAATTCCATTCTTCACTATATCAATTCTTCCAGCATTTCTCCATTTCAGTTTCATTCCAATTTCATTCCAGGAGTTGCTTCGCTTACTTCTAAAACATGTTTTCCTTTCAAGTTGCTCAACTTTTGCACCTCTTTTAATCTTCATCATTTCATGTTCTCATTGGAAGTTCTTTTAAAGCAGGGGTCCCCAACCCACAGGCCGCAGCCCATTATTGGGTTGTAAGCTGTTCAGAACTGGGCCGTGGACGCGGCGGGCGAGAGTGCAATCATGTCTCCACTTGTGCGAGCAGTGGGTGAGCACCACTCGTGCAAATGGAGTTGTGCATGTGCGCACTTACCAGCTGTTCACACAGAACCATTCCCTCTTCCCCACCCCAGTCCTGCCAATTCACAAAGCCAGAATTGTTGGGGAACTCGTTCTAAACTATCTCTTTCTCTGTATACACTTGATACATCTTCCTCTAATCCTCATTTGTTTTTTTGCAGCAATTATTCTTTTATGTGCCCATTTCTTCATCTACAGCCCCTTCCGCTTCATCATTCCACAAAGTTTCCTTCTTCATCCTTCCCAGTGGCATGATTCTCACACACTTCTTTAGCATCTGTGTCAATGTTTCTCAACCTTGGGTACTTGAAAATGTGTGAACTTCAGTTCCCAGGATTCCTTTCACTCAGCTCCATGCAGCTTCTGCATGCTCTTTTTATTCATTCTGTCAGGACATTAATCTATCTGCTAATATTTTCTCGGATGAAAGACTATGCTATTGCTTCACACTGCCAAAATAAATAATAAAATAAAGGAGCTTCTCATTCATCTGTTTTTTTTTCGCAAGCCCAGCAAATTGCTACACTTTTTATATTATTTATCTTTTCAATGTAAACTTTAAGAATGGCATAAGATAATATTTTACAAACACAATGTTCTACTGACATTGGATCTTAAAATATAATGATACTTTCAATGCAGCATTGAAAAGGCAACATTATACCCTTGATAGGAATTTTAAATTCAAGTTGACTTCATAATTGCACTGAGGAACACAGGGATCATTTTTACTCAGGACCAAGTCTTAGAAATTGACAGAAGTTAACATATTTTTGTGTGCGAATGAATAAATTATAAACACATAAAAGCACAAAATGCTATCATAATAGGCCTGCATGCAAAATATGTTTTCTTCACACAGGAAATGTATTCAAACTCTCCAACTTATACATATTTTTTAGAAAGGCTTGATATGTCGAGTCAAATCTTTACTATGGTCACAGACAGCACAGGTTCAGTATAAGTTTATATTTAAACATAAAACTACCTCTTATAGATATTCTATAGTGGAGAATAGTGTCAGGTAATAGTGAACAAAACAACAAGTAGCAGTTCTTGTTTAACGATTGGTCACTTAATGAGCATTCAAAGTTACAGTGAACCCCCTTAAAAGTTACTTACAACCTCAAAGTTACAAAACACACAGAAACACACACACACACAGAAAGATCCAGAGTCACATGGTTGTATTTTGGACACTTGGCAACTAACTTGCATTTACAACTAGTTGCAGCATCCCACACAGATCCCACATCGCCACAAATTGCCAGTTTCCAGCAAAAATTATCCATTCAAGAGAATGGGTTTGCTTCATGACCACATGCTTTGCTTAATGACCATGGCGACTTGCCTTATGACTACTGTACAAATGATTGTAAAAATCAAGTCAGGTCACATCGTGATCCATTTAACAATCGCAATGACTTATGACCAAAATTCTGGGCCCAGTTGTCGTTAAGTAAGGACTATTCATATGTCAGGCTTAAGCCAGATGGAGTCCTCATTCACTATCAAACAAGATTAAACTGTCAATTATGGGATTATGAAGGACGGTGCCATTTTTGCCTCAGACAGTAAAGCATCTCTGTCTGAAATGGTACAGTCCGGCTATTTTGTTCACTGATTGAATTGTTTAACGGGACTTTTCAAAAGTTGGTGGAAACCTAAAGGAAGGAGGCCGGGGCGGGCATCGCTTCGGGCCCGGGCGGGAGCGGCAGAGGCTCAACCTCGCCTTAGCCGGAGGGCACCTAAAAAAGCGCGCAGTTTCTCGGCACCCTCGGCCGGAGTTCAAGGGCAGAAGCGCAAGACGAGCGCAAGGATTTATTTTTTTGGGGGGGGGGGCGGCGGCAATCTCGGCNGATTTATTTTTTTGGGGGGGGGGGCGGCGGCAATCTCGGCTCCCGCTAAGCCGGGTCACCTAAAAGCCACCGGCACTTCATCTCCTCACCCACCGGGCACCCTGGAGCAGCTCCAGGGGCAGGAGCTCCCGTCGCCCGGCGTGGCAGCGCCCGCCGCTTCCATGTCGTGAACCTGAAAAGGGCAAGGCTGCCCCGAGGCACCTCCGTCCTCCTCCTCCGCCTCCTCCTCCCGGGTCCCGGGTCCTTCCTGCCTTCGCTCCCATCTCTCCGTTGCCCCTGACTCTCCGGCGCTGGGACCGGCGGCTTCTTCCCCGCCGTCCTGACCCTGCACCATCAGGATCGGCTTCAAACTGCCTGCCGGCTCCGTCCGGCGAGGAGCCGGCAACTTTAGTGCGCATGCGGGCAAGGCCGCTTTGGCGCCGCCTCCCGCCGTCCCGTGGGCGAGGCCGGCTGGTTCCCACGGGGAGTTTATTGGCGGGCGGCGCTGGCCTCTGACGGGGTGTTTACCTCAGGGTGGCCTTTGAATGGGGGGGATGCCCTTCTGCTTTCCAGCTCCGACAGTTGGAAAGGTGGAATCTGGAATTAAATTTGAAAGAGGGTATTTGAGAATATCAGTTATTAAATCAATTTGGCAACACTTTTAAGAGGGATGGACTTCAGTTCCCAGAATCCCATAGCCAGTTAAAGCTGTGTGGACTTCAACTCCCAGAATTCCCCAGCCAGCATGCTGACTGGAAAAAAAATTATTTTATTTTATTTTATTTTATTTTATTTATTTGTCAAAAGCTTACAGCATAACAGAAACAAGAATAAACATAAGTTTAAATACAAGAAATAGGAGCAAATCATAGGACAGGGACGGTAGGCACGATTTTATTCCAGGAGTTGAAGTCCACACATTAATGTTCAATGTTTGAAAAACACTTCATTAAATTATACTTTGTGGAAAAGAAAGGGCATAGTATGGCCACCCAGATTTTGAGCCACTTTAAGGCATGCCTTGGCCCTGAAAACCACTAGGCCCCCATAGGCATCTCATTCAGTTGTGTTGCTTGCCTTTTTTGTAAAGAGGAGAGGACAATAGTAATGATATAAAGCAGTGATTTCTCAACTGGAGTCCTTATGTCCTCTGGAGGTGTCTAGGTGAAAAAATGTAACAGATCATGATGCTTGTCAAGGGCAGTGAAGGGGTTGACAGATCCCCTTTTGTGATCTGACAAGCAAAGCCCGATTCACTTAACAGCCAGCTGAACTTATCAGCTGTGCAGTGATTCACTTAACAACTGTAGCAAGAAGGATCGTGAAATGGGATGAAACTCCTTTAACAAGTGTCTTATTTAACAACAGAAACTTTGGGCTCAGTTGTGGATGTAAGTCGAGAACTACCTATATTCTGTTTTCCATCATCCCTTTGGCAAGAGGGGCAGCCATAGAAAGAGAATAGATAAAAAAAATAAATGCTGGGGTTTTCACCATTCAAATTGGGATGAGATGGCACATCATTCATATAATACGTTGATTATAGAAAGAACATTTTAATATAGCCATGATGAACCAAAGATAAACTCATTTATTTATTTTTATTTATTTATTTTATTTGTCAAAAGCTTACAATATAACAGAAACAAGAATAAGCACAAGAAATAGGAACTAATAATTGGGGACAATAGGACAGGGACGGTAGGCACGATTGTGCTCTGTTCATTGCTATAGAAAATAGAACAAATTCAAACCCACATAAATTTTTATATACAGGTAGTCATCGATTTATAACAACTCATTCAGTGACCATTCAAAGTCACAATGGCACTGAAAGAAGCGACTTTCCACTAATCTTCACACTTCCGATTGTCACTGCATCCCCACAGTCATGTGACTGAAATTTAGGCACTTGTCAAGCATGTATTTATACAGTTGCAGCATCCTGGGATCGTGTGAACATCACCTGCAAACTTCCCAGCCGGTTTCTGACAAACAAAGTCAATGGGGGAAGCTGGATTTGCTTAATGACCACATGATTTACTGAACAGTTTGGCAAAGAAAGTTGTAAAATTGGGTGCCACTCACATAACAACTGCTTTGTTTAGCAATGGTACCAGTTGTGATTGTAAGGGCTACCTGTATATAAGGCCTGTCAAATTTTTCAACTTTCAATTTCCAAACGTTAGTGGTGGTCCAAAGTTGTGACATGCCTTGGGGATTGTAAAGATATTTTACTTTAATATAATTTAGACGTGCTTTGTAAATAACTTCATAAATATCATAACTTTTCAGACCAGCAATTCCCCAGCAAACAATTCAGTCCAGCAATTCCCCAGTACTATCAAAGAACATCATTCTGTGTGCAGGGTGGAAGATATCTTTATCATTTCACTCCAAAGGCAGGCTCAAAAACAGGAAAGGCTGCTCAAGTAATTACAGATAATTTGGTGTATTTCATGAACAAGAAAGGCATTGAAGGCCATTGGAGGAAATTCTACAAATATTAATACTGGCTGTGAAGGTGGGCTATTCACTGGGTAGAGGTCAAACCAGAACATCCACTCTGTTGGAGCTGATTGAATGGTCTGAAGGTGTATATGAGAACCTTTGACTTGCCAACTGATGACAACGGAAATAAATAATTCATTGTCAAACCAATGCAGGTACCATAGTGGCCCTGTCATGCCCAATCAAGAAGAATGATGCGTGAAACAGGTCACAGAGTCAGCAAACAGACTGTATGCTCATGAGAAACATGAGGGTTATTCCAGAGGCCAAGAAGCAAGTCGATAGCTGATATCAAAGAACAAATCAAAACAAGACTTGATGAAACTCCTTTAAACATTTTTTGCAACTTAGATAATTGCTTTCTGATGTTAGTTTATGATTGCATGGATTATTTTTTGTTTAGCTAGATAAGATTCATGCGGGGAAAAAGAATTAATTTTTGTAGCACAAAGAGTAATTTTGAGAAGATAAAGTTAACAGTACTTGCGTTACAAGAGACTTTTGTTGGTATATATGATCAGACGTGGATTTACCATGCCAAGCTAAATGTTGTGCAATTGCAAAAAGAACAGCAGATTTAAATTCTTAGTGTAAAAATATGTATCAATGAAAGAAATTTAAAACAAAATAATTTTCACCCCATTAAATGATACATCTATTGTACCCATGTGTATCTGTGTGTAATATATATCTGTGTTTATATGGAATAGTAATAACAGATAATCAGAGTTGGAAGGGACCTTGTAGGTCATCTAGTCCAACCTCCTGCCCAAGCAGGAGACATTATACAATTTCTCATGGATGGAGTCCAATCTCTTCTTGAAGGTCTCAAGTGATGGCGCTCCCACAACTTCCAAGGGCAAGCTGTTCCATTGGTTGATTATTGTTCTCCCTGTCGAAAGTTTCTCCTTATTTCCAGGTAAATCTCTCCTTGTTCTGTTTCCATCTATTATTCCTTGTTTGGCCTACAGGCACTTTAGAAAATAGCTTGACCCCCCTTCCTCTCCTGCTGGCGGCAGCCCCTCATATTGGAACACATTTGCTCTGCGCCAGCTATGGTCTGGTGCCTCTTTCGTTGGACGAGCCCCCGATTATCACGATTAGGGGCTGAAAGCGCCTCTGGAGGGAAAGTCGCCGCAAGCCAGGTTGAGGGGAGCCACAATCTCCACCCACCCGGGCCTTGCGTCTTTTTCTCCCCAAAGACGACTGCAGCGGGGGTTTAAAATGGCCACCCGCGAAAGAGGAGGCCAGTGGATAAAGATTGTGCAGGGAGGCGAAGAAAGAGGTTGGACAACATCGGAAACCGGGATAAACTGGGCAAATACAACTAATACTTGAAGTACCCATAGGATTAAGGGTAACATGGAATTTTAAGAAAAGAAAGGTGAGCAAGCGAAATTACAAAGGGACAGGGAAGAAAAAAGAAATATTTTGACGGTAAAGTGGTGGCTTCGAACCTGGGAAAGGAAAAAAGGCTGGAACTTAAGATTTACTAAATATGGACTAAAATATTTTGGGAATAAACAGGCATAAAATATAAGCTGGACTTAAGATTGTCCAAATATAATAATTAATAATTAATAAAGTTTAAATTGGACACTGGACTGTGCTGGAATATTGAGGTTCCAAAAAACCTTAAATAAAAAAATAGCGGCAAAAAAAGTTGAAGTACTTTATATGATGGAGAGTGCCACCTTTTTGACAAAAACTTGAGCGGTTCAAACCAAAAGGGAAAGCATCCTGTTTCTGAATTGGACTTATGGTGGATATAACATTAAAGAAAATAATTGAAAACAAAGTAAGAAGTTTAGAAAGTAAAAAGCAGAACCAAATAAAGGAAAAAGCAAGGAAAGACTGGACTGTGGATTGATTGATGTTTTTTGGAAATCAGACCCTCGCTGGAAATAACTGGAACTTTAGAAAATTGTAAAGAAAAAAAAAGGAAAGTAAAAGTGTTTTTTTTTGTGGGACTTTAACGATCCTAAAATGATAAGAGTGTTGTAATGGATGAATATCTCTTCTTGAATAAAATGGAACTGAAAAAATATGAGAGAATTTACCTATAGTCTGTGTTAGAAAAAAATTGGGAAATGGTGCATTGAGAACAAGAAGAAAGAGCTTCAAGGAGGAGGAGTCCAATGCAAGGAGAAGAACATTTTAAATAGACAATTAACACAAAGAACACGACAAAAGAAGTGGGAAAGAAGGTAAGTTAAAAATAGTTGAAATTTAAGAAGGCAATCAAAAGGGGGAACCTGTGAGTCAGGAAAGGCAGAAAGACCCAGCTAGAAAGGGGAAAGGAAGATTATTAGAAGAGAAAGGATATAAATTGGCAAATGAAGAAAAGATATGGGCGAAAAAGAAGGGGGGAGGAGAAGCACGTAAGAAAATGGCGTGCAGAAAAAAAGAATAACGGAAATATAAAATGTTTGAAAAAAGAAATTGGTTTTTTTCAGATATAATGGTTTGATGAATTAAATAAGGGGGATTCCTGCAGGCGGTGGACAAAGGGGTAATAAGATAATTTTCTGCAATTAAAAAAATAGTGTAGAAAAATTGTGTAAATATAGATACTGGTAACTCTTTATTAAAAAAAAATCTTTTCAAGGGGAGAAAATATAGCTATGGAATTCCAAAATAAAAAGTTGTAAATGTATTATTATTGAACTTCCTTAAAATAATCGTTTTATTGCGGAATTTCAAGATGAAGGAATAAAGGTATATTTTAAATCATTGAGGTGTTCCAACAAAAATAGTAGAACCGGGGGGAAAACCTATACTTGTGTTTTTTAGTGTTTAAAATTTGTATTTAATCTGGAATTTATATAAAAGAATGTAAAGGAAAGGGAATATAACAGACTAAAGAACAAACTAATTAAATAAGTTAATATAGACTATAAACAAGGAGAGACATTGGTAAACTTTGTTTATTATTATTATCATTATTATCATTATATTAAGCAAACACATATTGTTTTAATCTTTTATATTTTTTAAAATTAAATATTAAAGGATTATATTTGAAAAATGTATAGAACAAAAGAGTGTTTTCAAACTGAAGATTAATGAAAAAGGCTAGAAGTTACATGTGTTTGTTTCTCTTCTGTACTGAAAACTTTTGAAAATGGAAAAAGGTAATTAATAGAATAATGTATGCATATATGAATGTATATTGCTGTCAATTGTTGTTTAAAGGTGATAACCCCGGAATAGCGTTCACTAAAAGAGATTTTTGTTTTTAATGTGAAAAACTGAAATAAAATTTGTTTAAAAAAAATACTGGAACCACTGTGCTATCCAATGGTGTGTGTGTATGGCGTATATGTATGTATATATGTATATATGTATATATGGTATGTTTTCTTTAAGTTTTCGCGGGAACTTACATTGTTGCCTGGTCAAGCTTCCTTTCAGGTATTATCCCACGTCATTTAGTTGTTGCTTTTAAAGTTGTTGCTTTTACATAATACATACATATATATGATATATGTATACATATATACATATATTATTTGTTTTTTTTAAGTTTTCCGCGGGTACTACATAAAATTGGAGTTCACTTTTCCTTCAGGTATTATCCTACGTCATTGTAATGGCTTTCAAAGTGTGTAGCAACGTATTCAGAGAATCTCATCTGCCCATCATCAGGCTTCCTGTATTGAGTTTTGTATGTGGTCAGGTCCTCACAGCCGTTGGTTTAAATTTGAGGCTAGCCTATTGTGTGCCAGGATGTTTTTTTTTTGTACTGAAACCACCGAAATCACTGAAAAACAACTTGCAAAAGCAATGAATTCAAGAGTGCTACAAACCCCTGAAAAATGAATAACAAGCTTAATTATTACTCCCCAGCAGACAAAGCGGAAATGCACAGTAGTAATGGACAAAAAGACTATGAAAACAAAAAATTGGACAGACCTACTTCAAGACTCCACATACAAACCTATAAACCATAGACCCCAACCACATAATCGGAAAAAATTATAACCAAGAAGAAAATTTATAACCAAGCCACATAAGCAAAGAAATCCAGCAGAACGATCATCCCAAGAGAAAAATCTTCTAAGATGCCCCAAATATTACGGCCCTCCAAAAATACACCAAAGGAAGCATACCTCGCTCAGACCCAAATAGTCAGCCTCCATAGGAAGCACCATTAAAAACTTAGCTAAACACTTACAAAACAACTTACAGGCCCCATGCTGAAACCGCAGCTTCATATGTACAAACCTCATACCATTCTTAGAAAATGATCAAAGATCACATGTGGAAACAAGAAGAATCTGTTTGTAAGATTCCGACAGTGGTTTTCAACTACTTCACACTCTAAAGTCCCAATATAAAGAAACTCTTGAAATCATCAAAAATAAATCACAAACCAGCCTAAAGCACTCAATGGAAACTAAAAGAACACTTGTCTTAACCCAACACATATTTCATATACAAGGACAAAAGAATACAAAGCAAACTTGAAGGAGCCCCTATGAGGCATCCACCACTGTCACCCGTCCATTGCAACCTGTTCATGGAAGAATTTCGAATCCAGAACCTGGCTATGCCACCCACAAACCCAAACTGTGGCTTAAGATACATCAATGACACATTTGTGATTTTGGCCCATGGAAAAGAAAACCCTAAACCAAATTTCCTAAACACACCTAAAACAGCACAACACCCCAAAATCAAGTTCACCATTGGGATAACGGAAATAAACAAACAACTACCCATCCTAGCATGTACTATCTACAAAAGAACAGATGGCACACTGGGACACACCATATACCAAAGAAAACACCACACCAACCGCTACCTCAACGCCCCAAATCCCAGTCCAGCGCACACCCAGCCAAACAGATAAATTTCCGTGGCCCAAAAACACTAATTACCAGAACAAACGCCTTGGCAGACAAGAACACATTAAAGACTGAACTATGGCACCCTGACTAAAATATGACAGCCAACAGCTTTCCACAAAAACAAAATCACTCAGCTTGAACACACCATACATAACCAGGACCTAGAAGATCAAACAGACCTATGGAACAGCTGTCCTGCCCTACATAAGAGTACTACAGACAAAAATCAGTAAGATATACTAACACAGCATCCATCAAGACTGCCTTTCCAAACAGAAAAAAATAGCAGCCAATCCTAGTAAGACCCAAAGACAAAATTGACCTGGAAAACCAGGCCATATACGAACGTCCCTGGTGCATCAATGCCCGGGCCACATACATTGAAACCAATA
>BHFT01047327.1:0-14979 GCA_004320025.1 Laticauda laticaudata | reverse complement strand
AAATACTATAAGACTAAATATCATTCATATTGATTTATGAATGAATGAAAACAATTCCCAGCATTGCAATAAAATAAGTCATGTTTTTAAAATAAGAGTATGCATAGTTATAGTCTAGGAAACCTTGGTCAGAACAAAAATGCTCTCTGGATCCCATAAATGAACCCCATGAATTTGGGGGGAATATCTGGTCAACTGCCGCCCTCCCTCACTCAAAAAGACACTGTTGGTCTTTTCTTCCAAATGCTTTAATTTTTAGTGTCTTGGCATGGTTGACCTGAACATTAACCAGATGGAGGATGCACACGGGCACAAAAGTGTCCACGGAGGTCCTTCACCCTCCATATCATCCTTCGAGGCTCCATCTTCAGAAAGAGACACTGGCCTTGATCCTTCTGGGTGGCTCTTAGAGCAGCCAGGTGGGGTGGGGTGGAGGTGGGGGTTAAAGCATCATTCTTTTGGGCTTTCATTTTTCTTCCTCATGCAGCCGTGCAAAACCTCTGGAAGGATCTCAAGGGACTTCCGGAGAAGACGCCGGTGTTCAACGTTCCTGTCGCTGCACTTGGTTGACCTGTCCGTTCACCTTTTGGGTTTCAGAACAATTGTTCTTGTGGCCTCTTCATCCTACCTGTTTGGCCTGTGAGTTGGGGGACCATTCCAAAGCCCATGTGCCTCACACACTTCCCATCCCCACAGCTAAGGGTCTGGCAGGCAAGCAATGCCCCACCTTACAGAAGATGCCGATATTTTCCCCAGGAATCTAGTAGGAAATTTTGGACTTGGGTAAATTTTATGATCAGTGCAACCAGCCCCATGAGGAGGACTAATAGTAAAAGGCATTTTCTTAAGAAAAACCTCCTTGGCCGAGGTCCCTTTTTCAAAAAATGATCCACGCAGTCGGCCAATGAGTACTTTTTCGGGATGTAGCCAAGCTGGGCCTGAGCTTTATCAATTTTGAAGGTGTGTGTGACATACATATTGTGTACCTGTAAATGGGAAAGAAAGAAATTTATGTAAATCCACCTTTATCTGATTATAAAACCAGGCTTTTTAAAACAGAGGTTTGGACCGGTTCTATAGAACCAGTTGTTATGATTCTGTTCAGTTTGGAGAACTGGCAAATCGTGCCCCTGGCTGGCCCTGTCCCCCTCCGCCTGCCCATCTCCTCCCCGCCCAGTCAGTCCTTACTGTGCATGCGCAACATCATACTCATGCCCGACATCACTGTGTTCTTCCCTGCCCAGTCACTCCTTTAAGGTATGTCTTTTTTCCCCCTCCTGATGATCAGCTGTGCTGGGATCCCCCTCGCTGTCTTACTGCTTCACCCGGGAGGCTTCCTTGAAGCCCAGGAAGGCAAAAAATGGAGGGGGGCACAGCACCCATTTCCGCGCTCCATATTTTGCCTTCTTGGGCCTCAGGGAAGGTTCCCAGGAGCAAAAACACCCCCCAGGAGACTTCTCTGAGGCCCGGAAGGCCCCAAAACGGAGCATGGGAGGTGCTGCAAGGCCCCACCTGGCTCTGTGTTTTTTGTTCCTGGGCCCCAAGGAAGCCTTCTGGGAGCAAAAATGCCCCCCGTGAGGCTTCCTTCAGGCCCAGAAGGCCCAAAAATGGAGGGGGGAAGTTACCGCAAAAAACCCAGCCACACCCACCCAGTCACATGGCCATGTCCACCTAACCACACAGAACCGGTTGTTAAAAAATTTGAATCCCACCCCTGCTTTAAAACCCCTCTTCCTCCAAACCTTAAAACCTGGCTTAAAATCTAAGTATCTCCCCAGGTCTTGATGCTGATATCTGTCTGATATTTGCTTTGGTGATGTTGGGAAGGATTTGTTAGCAGGGTCTCTGCATTTCCCAAAATTAACCGTTGTGCATAGTCCACTGCCCAGATTGAGGTAAAAAAATTGAGTGGCTTGGAAGCTGAACAAACAAACAAACATTGGGTAGAACACAGCCTACGGTTACAAAGCATTGCATGCAGGCATAGGAAACCACTGGAAAAAAAAAATTGACCGTAGCCTGGGTGGTCTATCTGTAAAATGGGCAGATCGGATAATCTGAGACCCTTCCGGGAACACTGAGGTCAAAGGTTGGCAAACGGAACAAAAGCAGTTTCCCGCCACCAAGGAGCCCCTTTGCCCCCTCCCCAATTGCTCAAGGATGTCTTACTTCATGTCTGGTGATTAGGGGTGTGATTTCCACGAGAGGGAGCAACAGATTTTGTACTTTTTCCACGACGACGGCTGTGGAAGAGAAAATACAGCTTCTGCAGTTACAGGTTTAACAGGAAGCAAAACGTGTATCCAGCCTCCATCTTAGAAACCTCTCTCACATCTCGGTTGGGGGGGGGTATTTTCTAAGAAAAATCATAATAAAGGACCAACTTGAAAATCTGAAAGAGGTTCATCAGTGTGAAGAACTGGCTGTGGTTTTTGGGGTGCATAGCGCTTCAAACCCAGTAAGAAACCAGCATCAAGCCAATTATTAGAGACTGTTTACCTGTTAGATGAACCAGAAAAACAGGAATACGGACCCATGGTTTTTGGTAGCCCAGTCTTTCAAACTGAAAATAAAGGGGAAGATGATTGACAAGGACAGTTCTTTACTCCAGGGGTTTCCAAACTTGGTAACTAAGACTTGTAGACTTCAATTCCCAGAATTCCCCAGCCAGCTGGGGAATTAAGGGAGATGAAGTCCACAAGTCTTGAAGTTGCCAAGAATGGACACCCCTGGTCTAAAGGTGCAAGATCTGGCTGGGGAATTCTGGGAGATGAAGACCACAAGCCTTAAAGTTGCCAACAGAGTCAACAGAGCCAAAATGTAGAAGAAGACAAATACACAATGAAGGAATACCAGCTGGTCAAGGAGGTCCAAGAATTGACTTTTAGGACCCTCACCTGTCTTTCTCCATCATCTGGGGCAGCAATTAAACCATTTACAGATGTCAATTTACAGATCTTGGACTCACCAAGGGTGACAGCCATTCAAACAGGTTGACCTCTTCCCCATCATTGATAAAGTATGCCTGGCCACCCTAGGAAGGACATCAGGGAGGGAGGTGACTTTGAAATCCCAGCGATGCTTCCACACAGTTGCAAACATAGAAATATTTTTTAAATCTCTTTTACTGTTTTAATGCTTTTGACTATTTATTGCTTTAAAAAAAATTTAATTTTAATTGTAATGTAAGTTTTGAATTGTGAGCTGCGCAAGAGTTATTTGCTGAGATATAGAAATCAAATAGATAGATAGATAGATAGATAGATAGATAGATAGATAGATAGATAGATAGACAGATGATAGAGAGATGAACAAATGGAGAGAGAGAGAGACATGATAGATGATAGCTAAATGATAATGAGAGATAGATAAATAAATGATGATGTAGATAGACAGACAGACAGACATTGAGAGATGGATAGATGGATGGATGATATATGATAGAGATATGATAGATGATAGATAATGATAATTAGGTGGATTAGATCGATAGAAAGAGATAGAGATAGAGATAGAGATACAGAGATGATAGAGATAGAGATAGATGGACGGACGGATGGATGATAGATAGAGACATGACCTAGATGATAAATAAATGATAATGAGAGATAGATAGATAGATAGATAGATAGATAGATAGATAGATAGATAGATAGATAGATAGATAGATGGATGGAGGATGATGATGGATGGATGGATGGATGGATGGATGGATGGATGGATAGATAGATAGATAGAGTCTGAGAGAGAGATGGATGAATGGAGAGCTGAATAGATAGACAGGAGACAGAGGGGTGGATAGACAGGGGTAACATAGATGATGAGAGAGAGAGACAAATTCAATAAATAAAAAAATTTAACCCTTTGTTCCAAAGCACCTGCTTTCACCTCTTAAGTAGTAAATTGGAGATTCCCCTCCCCCTTTCAACCTTGTATAAGTAGTCCTCCACTTACAACCATTCACTGAGTGATTCTCACAGGTTGCAGCATCCCCAGGGTCACCTGATCAACATTCAGATGCTTGGCAACTGGCATGTATTCATGATAGTTGCACTATTCCAGGGTCTCATGATCCCCAATTACGACTTTGCCAAGCAAAGTCAACGGGAGAAGCCAGATTCACTTAACGACTGCAGTGATTGGCTTTGAAATTGCAGCAAAAGAAAAGGTCACTAAATGGGGGGATCACTCCCTCGACTACTGCTTTGCTTAGCAACAGGAATGTCGGGTTCCAATGGGGTTGTAAGTTGAGGACAACCTGTATGTTAAAATCTCACCTGGGGAAAAAAAGGGCAAAAAAGAAGGATAAATGGGAAAAAAGAAGCCAGTGGGGCATAAAATTTAGGGTGAAGTCCAGGTAGCTCTGGTAGTCTGGGAAATGGAAAACTCACCGCGATATAGTCCGCTTCGGGAGTGAGAGCCTTGGCAGCAAGGATGTGGGCCTGGACCAGATTTTTCACGTGCACCCAGTTCGTCAGGATGCCTGGATCGCCCAAACGGACGTTAAAAAAACCCCTTTCTCTATTGAGCTGTGGGCAAAACAGGAAAACCACAAAGGCACAGCTAAATGTGAAGGTATGGATGCTTCAAAAAGAAGCAACGCGGGAAAGGAAGAGCTATCTGAATATTTTTCTCCTTCCCTTTTCTTTCTCTCCCTCCCTCCCTCCTTCCATCCTTCCTTTTTCCTTCCTTCCTTCCTTCCTTCCTTCCTTCCTCTTTCTTTCTTCTTTCCTTTCCCTCCCTCCCTCTTTCTTTCTTTCCTCCCTCCCTCTTTCTTTCTTTCCTACCTTCCCTCCCTCTTTCCTTCCTTCCTTCCTTTCTTCTTTCTTTCCTCTTTCTTTCTTTCTTCTTTCTTTTCCTCTTTTCCTCTTTCCTCCCTTCCATTCTTTCCTCCCTCCTTTGTTCTTTCTTCTTTTCCTCCCTCTTTCTTTCCTTCCTTACTTTCCTCCCTATCTTTCTTTCTCTCTTTCTTCTTTCCTTTCCTTCCCTCTTTCCTTCCTTTCTTTCCTCCCTCCCTCTTTCTTTCTCTTTCTCTTTTTCTTTTTTTTTTCTTTTTCTTTCTAACAGAACACTACAACATTTACAGCATTGTTTCCCAAACTGGTCGACATTAAGACCTGTAGACTTCAACTCCCAGAATTCCGCAGTCAGCAATGGCTGGGGAATTCTGGGAGTTGAAGTCCACAGGTCAAAGTTGCCAAGTTTGAAAAACTGATTTAAAGCAGTCTTGGAATGGAGATGTTTTTATATTGTTTTTCGGTGATGAAAAACTCTGAGTGGGTTGTTTCACTTTTTCTCCTTTGTTTGATTTAAAACTCAGAATTTGAGAAACAAAAATGTAACGCTTGTATTAATGGGTTCATCTTGGCTGGAGGCCTTATTTCTTGGTTTATTCTTCAGCCTTGGCTAATGATATGCAACACGTTTTTAAAAGACCTTGTTAGCTTTCCCTGCAAAGGTGCTTCTGTGACCCCCCCACCTCTTCATCAGAGATGCCCTGGGATGCCCATCAAAATACATACGGCCAACTGAGACAAATGCTGCAGATCTTCCGGTCCATAAATTCCAGGTGGGCGGATTGCACATGTGTATAACTTTCCTCCTCCTATGAAGTAAAGCAAGCCAGAATGAATCTTTGAAGGTACGAAAGGACAACTTTTAGACCTTTGGGTGCAATTCTTAGATGGTTTAATGGTACATGGGAATGAATTCGGGAGATGGAAGGAAAACCATAGACTAGGCAATCTATCTATCTATCTATCTATCTATCTATCTATCTATCTATCTATCTATCTATCTATCTATCTATCATCTATCTATCTATCTATCTATCTATCTATCTATGCAAAATACTCCTCATGCATCATCACAAAATCTCCAGAACTGTAAAACATATAAACTTAAAATTTGGCACATATGTTCCTCTTGGCTTCTAGGTCCTCACTAAGAAAGGATTTTTCGAAATGACCGTCAGAGCATTTAGAGTATTTCCTACATCATCATCATCATCATCATCATCATCATCATCATCATCATCATCATCATCATCATTATTATTATTATTAACATGCTCTGATGCAAAGGAGTTCTACTCCCCCTCCCCATCTGAAAAGAAATCTCTTCCAAATGCAAAAGACAAGCAGAGGAGAGGAGTGTCAGTTTCAGTTTTAGTTTCACAGCAGCAACCAGCTTTAGTACAGAACAGTTGAGCTCAGCCACACCCAGGCTCCTTGCTGTCTTCTTGCTCACGCAGCAAATAATGCTTCAGTTTCCAAACAGCCCTCAACTCTCTTATCCACTGAAAGGGCACTAGCCAAATGAATACCAATGGATGCTGGTAGGCAGAGGCAGAATTTTTCCCCTTATTTTACTCCCCCAAAATTAAGCCCAACTACACAGTTTCATAGCGAGGTACGGGTATCGAGCTGGTATCAAATAAGAGGCAGCTGAGCCCTCAGAAGGACAAGGACATGGCAAACATCCCAAAAGAAACCCTCCCTAGTTTCTTGACCTGTAAAGGGGGCAGGGGAAGAGATGAAGGGCAGAACTTGCAGAGAAGTACCTGGCAGGAAGGATCCATTAGCCGCCAAGACCATTTGTTCTGCGATTGCCTTCGTCCGGGAATATTCATTAACTTGCTAAAAGAGAGAGAGAGAAGGAGAAAGAAGAAGAGGGGAGATTCAAAAGCCAAAACAAAAAAAACAAAAAAAACACCCCTTGGCTTCAGAATTGTGATTGGCCCAGTGGTGGGATTCAAATTTTTTTTACTCCCGGTTCTTTGGGCATGGCCAGGGGGTGTGGCCATGTGACTAGGTGGGCGTGGCTGTTTCTTTTCCTTTTTGCTTCTTGCAGCGCATGCACACACACACACACACACACACATACACACACACTTTTTGGGCCTTCTGGACCACAGGGAAGCCTCCTGGAGGGTTGTTTTTACTCCCAGAAGGCTTCCCTAGGGCTCAGGAAGGTGAAGCAGTAAGTGAGGGGACTCCCAGCACAGCTAATTGTAGAAACAGCTGATTGTCAGGAGGGGAAAAAAAAGGGCTAGCGTCAGGTGGGCAGGGCCAGTGAGCTTCAGGTAGGTGGGGACAAGCGAGTGGTGATTGGGCGACCAGGTTGGGGGCGTGGCCAGGCAGAAGTTACTCCCGGTTTGGCGACAGACGCCAAATCCTTGCTACCGATTCACATGAACTGGTGCGAACCGGCTGAATACCACCACTGGATTGGCCCCTGTGCACACTGCAAAATGTTTCAAGGACCTGGAATTCGGGAAAACTGGCACACCCGTGCAAAATTTTCAACCCGGGAAATCAGCTGCTTAGTTCCTTCCTTCAGTGCTAAAAAGTACAGGTAGTCCTTGACTTATGATCATTCCTTTAACAACTGCTCGAAGGTATGACAGGACTAAAAAGAAGGGACTTAACAACCAGTCCTTGCACTTACGACTATAGTCCCGTGATCAGGATTCGGGCACTTGGTAACTGGCATGTATTTAGGATCATTGGGGTCATGTGATTCCCCATTTGCAACCTTCCTACCTGGCTTCCAACAAGCAATGTCAATGGGGAAAGCCAGGCTCATTTAACGACCACTTGATTCATTTAATGAAGTGACAAAAAAATTCCCCCAAATCGGGTGTGATTTACTTTATGACCGCCTCTCTTTACCCCGGAGGTTCCAGTCCTGATTGAGGTTGTAAGCTGAGGCCCATCTGTAATTTATTTCAGCTGGACGACATACCTGCTCTAAAGGAACATAGGACATTGTCGCTTCATCGCCGTCCACGATCATTTGTCCTGCAAAGACCACATTGACCGTACTGGTGTAGATCAACCTGGGGATCCTTTGCCGCTTGCAAACTGGGGGAGACAAAGAAAGGGGCAAGGTTGGGGGTTCCAATCATGCCAGGCGGCCCAAATGTTATGGGAGGACAAGAGATTGAAGGAGCGAGCCACTGTTGCATCAAACCTGGAAGATAAGGGGGAGCTGAGCAGGGCTGACTTCAAAACCTTAAGCAAGGCAGAACTAGGGGAAAGTATTGGGATGAGACACCACAAGGAGATCTCTGGACTGTCGGTTAATCTGAGAAGTGGAAAAACCACTGGGTGAGAAGCAGTGGAGGGATTCAAATTTTTTTACAACCAGTTCTGTGGTTTGGTGGGCGTGGCAGGGGAAGGATAATGCAAAATCCCATTCCCTCCCCACCCAACTAACCTGCTTTCCAGCCCCGTTCTCCTGTGCAGGGCAACCAAAGGAGACCCAGCCGATCAGCTGAGACTCAGGAGGCAGAGAAGAGATGGCAGGTATTTGCCGGTTCTCTGAACGACTCAAGATTTCCTCTACCAGTTCTTCAGAACCAGTCAGAAGCAGGGGTGGGATTCAAACATTTTAACAACCGGTTCTGTAGGCATGGCTTAGGTGGTAGGTGTGGCTTGGTGGTCATGTGACTGGGTGGACATGGCTTGGTGGTCATGTTATTGGCTGGATGTGGCGAACTCAATATCACTCACATCAAGGCACGCATCTCCTCACCTGGCCTCTCATGACTGTAAGGATGGTGCAACAGTCGTAAGTGTGAAAAATGGTCATAAGTCACTTTTTCCAGTGCCATTGTCACTTTGAATGGTCACTCCACACAAATAAAGTACCAGCAAAGGAGGGGAAAACCTCCAGAGATGTTCCTGAGACAGGAAGTCTAGTCCTGCCAAGAATATAATAAGGGTTAACGGAGAGGCAGTTTCTGTAAGCAACACCAGAATGTTTCCTTCCTGCCTTCCTTACAGGATTAGCCCAGTAATTTCTTCTAACAGCTGGTTCTCTGAACTGCTTTGAATGTTAAGAACCAGTTCTAGCAAATAGGTGCAAACCTATTCCACCCCGGTCAGAACCTGCTGAATACCACTTCTGGCAAGAAGATGAAGGGAAATTACTTTTGGCAAGAATAGGGGTACTTCTGGGATATCCCCAGGAGTTGGCCTTCAACTTGAAAGACATTTTGTTTTAACTGTGTTGCTGGAAAGAGGGGGAAATCATTGATTGGCAGACTATTTGTGGGGGGAATAAAATTGTGGATACAGAAAGAAAAAATAGAAGAGTGAAGCTAATCTAGGCTAGCGTTTCTCAACCTTGACAATTTAACAATGTGTAGACTTCAACTCCCAGAATTCTTGCTGGCTGGGGAATTCTGGAAGTTGAAGTCCCACACACATCTTCAAGCTGCCAAGGTTGAGAAAACACTGTGGTAGCCCATAAATGGAGACAGGACTTATTGTCCCAGAGAAAAGAGAAAGCATAAAACTCCAATTTGGAAAATGGGGTACGGCACCACCAGGTGATCCCGAACAACAGATTTTTGGAAGCCTTGATTCAGCCCTGAAACCTGCCATTTTCTTTCCCTATTTTATGGAACAACATGACAAAGTGTCAGGAATCCAGCAGTTACCCCCATTTAAATCATGAGTCTCGAGCCAAACATCCAAAAGTAAACAGAATTTATTGGGAGTTAACATGCCGGCACGACCTGGGTGTAGCCAACTCTAAGACATATAATTCACTGTCATCCTTGACCCTGGTTTTCCCCTACCCCTCTGGTGTATCATAATTCATATTCTCCAATGAAACACGAGAGCCAAGAGACATCAATCATATTCTCCAGTTAAGATTTTTGCACTGCAGAAACTTCAGTCGCCTGGTTACAATCTCTGGAAAACCGTATGGAATGCACTTTCAATTCCCAGCTGCCAGACTTCTCTTTCAAACCCCTTCCCCCCGCCCTTCCCTTCTGTTGGCAACTATAAAACAATCATAAAAAATGTTTTATGAGTTGACAACAAGAAGATTGTCGAGTTTTGTTCTCCAAACCTTGAAGAAAATGTCTCTGCACTGAAAACTCTGGGCAACAATACAATTGCACACTGTTGTGAAATACAATTGCACACTGTTGTGACTACAGAAGGATGTTAAGCGTGGGTTTCCTTATACCAAAAAAAGTGACATCCCTCTCACCAGTCCCCAAATATAAGCTTAAATATAAGCCTGGTCTCCTCTTAGTAGTTCAATCCTGAATTTGGTTGGGTCAGCAAAAGTTGATCTGTTTTTCTTTTTGTCACCTACCATCATCACAACCACTTACACACCTTCAAGGACAATTCCGGTCCCTCCAATGTTGACTGACCGAATGCGTTTCTTGTGCAGCTAGGAGAAGAGGAAGAACATGTCACAACAACACAGAGAAGGACTTGCTCTATTCCAGTGTCTCTTAGCCTCCGCCCCTTTAAGACAGATGGACTTCAACTCCTAGACTTCCCTGGGCAAGGGAATTCTGGGAGTTGAAGTTGATGCATCTTAAGTTGAGAAGCACTGCTCTGTCCCCTTTATATTTCCTGAGCAGTTACAGCAGAAGGTCCTGGAGATGCTTTTGAAATGTTGCATTTCTTTTTCGTGGCGGGTCAGATGTCCAGAGTTATTTGCTGACCTTGACTCCAAGGTCAGTCCCTGCTGTTAGAATTGCATACCTAATGCTCTTTCCTCCTTCTATTTTCCCAAGAAAAACAGCCCTGTGAGGTGGATTCGACTGCGAGAGCATGACTGGCCCAAAGTCATCCACCTGGCTTTCATGCCTATGGCAGGACTAGAACTCACCCTCTCCTGGTGATTGGCCCAAAATCAGCGAGCTGACTTTCATGCCCAAGGTGGGACTAGAATTCACTGCCTCCTGGTGATTGGCCAAAAGTTACTCAGCTGGTTTTTGTGCCTAAAGCAGGACTAGAACTCACTGCCTCCTGGTGATCGGGCCAAAGTGACCCAGCTGATTTTTTGTGCCTAAACAGGACTAGAACTCACCATCTCCTGGTTTCAGAATAACCTTCTCATCTTCAAGAGAGCCTGCATCGTTTGCAAAACTCCGGAGCTAATGAAGGAAAATCAAACTGGACTCACTTGTTCTATGCCGGTCATTCCGTATGAGGCTGTGTGGATGAGACAATCCACACCTTCGCAGGCTGAATACAAGTCATGAAAGTTTCTCACGTCCGACTGTAAGGCAGGAGAAAACTTGCATGGGTGTCTCATTGGAGGAAAAGTCTCCACTTTTCCCCCCCAGGCGATTCATAAAACAGCCCATCGGACTCCAACTATAACTCCCAGAACCTTCTTTTTCAAATTGGCTGGGGAATTCAAAGCGCTCCCTGGTTTGGGGGCCAATTTATTTGAAGGGTGGCCTTTTCTCAGTTTATATCTATCCAACCCACCAGAGCAAAGAAGTACGGATTGTTGTGGGTCCCCCATCTTAAGGAGCTCCATGTGGTGGGACCCAAAGAAGGACCTTCTCTGTGGTGATGTCCTCCCTGCAGAATATCATCCCCACAGAGAAAACAATGGGCTCCATTTTGATACTCTTTTGAAAGATCTGAAGACTTGGTTTGGCCAAGCAGCCTGGGGACATCAAGAGAGGGACAGAGCCCATCAAGGGAATGGTTTGATTGTTGTCCCCAGTGTAGGGGTGTGTGTGTGTGAGGAGGGGAGGGAGAGAGGGAGGGAGAGACAGAGAGGAAGGGAGGGAGGGAGAGAAAGAGAGAGGGAGAGAGAAAGGGGAAGGAAGAGGGAGGGAGAGAGAGAAAGATAGGGGGAGAGGGAGGGAGAGACAGAGAGAGAAAGACAGGTAGGGAGGGAGGAAAGAGAGAGAGACAGAGGGAGGGAGAGAGAGAGAGAGACAGAGAGAGATTCCTTGACTTACAACAGTTCATTTAGCAACCAAAGTTCTAAGTGTGAATCCAGGTCATACGTCCCTTCTCCCCCCCTCCAAGCCATCCTAACTTTGAACCGTTGTTAAACCGAGGGTTGTAAGTTGAGGATTACCTGCAAAGGGTAATTACCTTCCCCAAAAGATCTTTGCTTTGGTGGGTTTCCTCTCCCCCTCCCAGGAGCAGAAATGAGACCTACCCTGATCAAAATGATTCCCTTTGGAATGTCCCAGATGGGCGGATTAAAATCGTACAAAATGACTTTGGTTCCTGATTTAGCCAGAGCGCAGCCGAGCGTAAAGCCCAGATAACTGGCACCTCCGGTTATGACCGCCTTGTCGCTGATTTTCTTGGGCGGCAGCGTCAGGATTATGGGAGCGTTTTCAACCCATTTGGCCTCCTCCTTGTTGCACTTGTAGAACCGGCTGGGTTTCTGGCTTTCTCTGGGCTTCTCCGTTCCAGGCTGGGAAGATGATGGAGGAGCCCCCAAATCTCCATCCACAGGAACAAAGGGACACCTGCTCCTCACCTGCTTCAGGTGTAAGAAGAGGAATCAGACGCCATTCATTTTATCATGAAAGGAGAAGGTGTGTAACTCAGGTTGAAATGAGGGGTCTGGGGTGCTCTCTGAGGGAGGGGAAAGGAGGGAGTGGGAGGAAGAGAGGAGGAGAGGGAAAGAGGGGAGGGAGATAAAAAGAGGAGGAAAGGGAGAGGGAGAGGGGGGAGAGAAAGAGGGAGGTGAAGGGGAGGGAAGGAGAGATAGAGATAGGGAAAGAGAGGAAGGAGAGAGGAAAGGAGAAGGAGAGAGAGGGAGAGGGAAAGGGGAGGGAAGGAGAGGGAGAGGGGAAGGGAGAGATGAAGGAGGAAAAGAAGAGAGAGGGAAGGAGAGAGGAAAGGGAGCGAGGGGAAGAGAGAGGGGAAGTGAGAGAAAGAGGAAAGTGAAGTGAGGGAGAGGCGGTAGGAAAAGAGGGGAAGGAGAGAAGGAGGGAGAGAAAAGGTGGGAGAGGGAGAGGGGAAGGGAGTGAGGGGAAGAGAGAAGGGGGAGGAGGAGGGAGAGAAAGAGGAAGGGGAAGGGTGGGAGAGACGGGTAAGAGAAGAGGGGAAGGAGAGAAGGAGGGAGACAGAAAGAGGAGGAGAGGGAGTGAAGGAGATGGAGGAAGAGGGAGGGAGGGAAGGGGAGAAAGAGAGGGAGGGGGAAAGGAAAGGAGAGAAGGAGAGGGGGAGGGAGGAAGAAAAAGACCCCGATTTCTCCCTTTATCTAACCAACCGCCCGCGGGGGAAACTCTGACCTGGCCCGTTTCCATCTCCCCAGGGCGGGGGAGTGAAGCCGGGCGCCCCCTCCCCAAATTGGGCACCGGGAGGGCGATCAGCTCNGCGGGGGAAACTCTGACCTGGCCCGTCTCCATCTCCCCAGGGCGGGGGAGTGAAGCCGGGCGCCCCCTCCCCAAATTGGGCACCGGGAGGGCGATCAGCTCCAGCCGCCTCTCTCCTGCCCTCGGGGCGGCGGAGACCCCCGGCGGGTCAGAGGACCCCCCCTCCCGCCGAGCCATCCAGGGCAGCGGGGGTCGTGGGGCGGCGCCCCTTAACGCACGCCCAGGGTCCGGCCCGTATATATCGGATCAGAAGCGCACTCAAAAAGAAGAAGAAGAAGAAAGAAGAAGAAAGGAAGAAAGGAAGAAAGAAGAAAGAAGAAGAAGAAGAAGAAGAAGAAGAAAGAAGAAGAAGAAGGAAGAAGCGATGCTCTCTCGCCAGCCCACGCCCGCCCCACGTGTTTCTGTGCGTGCCGTCGGAATTGCGCGGGGTTCTTATCCCTTTGGCCCTCCAGGATCCGGGGTGGGGCGGGGGGGGGGTGTCTTTGAAAAAATACATAGACCTGGACTACGTATCAGAAAGTGGTCAAACAAAATGGTCAGCTTCAAATCTCAACAAATCAATGCACTGTCTTACATATTGGCAAAAAAAATATCCGAAAATAAAATACAGGCTGAATAAGTTAAGACCTTGTTGAGGACCAAGCTCTGTCAAGGACCTTGGAGTCCTCATCTCTTCATATCTAAGTGCTAGAGCTCACTGTCACGACATAGCCAAAAAGGCTTGAAAGAGTTGTTAACCGAATCTTACTAACTTCTTCTCTGGAAAATATCACACCGACTAACCAGAGTATACAAAACATTTGCAAGACCAATACTTGAATACAGCTCATCGGTCTGGAACCCGCCATTTACATATCTTGATATTCATACAGTTGAGAAAGTCCAGAAATATTTCACGAGAAGAGTTCTCCAGCTCCTCTTACTCGTTGCAGAATACCTTATTGCCATCAGACTTGAAATTTTAGACCTAGAACTATGCCGCTTCGGTCCAACCTAAATGGAGTACATAAAATTATCATTGCAACCTGTCAATGAATACTTCAGTTTCAACTACAACAACACAAGAGCACACAACAGATACAAACTCAAGGTAAACTGCACTAAACTACGATTGCTGGAAATACGACTTCACAACAGAGTGGCATGTCTTGGAAGACTTCACCGCTCTGTGGTTTCTTCCCCAAACCCCAAAAACTTTAACCTTAGACTGTCTACTATTGACCTCCCCCCTTTCCTAAGAGGTCTGTAGGGGGTGTGCATAAGCACACCAACGTGCCCACCATCCCTGCCCTATTGTTTCTTTTTATTTTTATTATATGTATCCATTTCATGTATTCATAACTATGTTTATGCTATGTTTATACTATCATCTTGTAAGCAATTGACAAATAAAATAAATAAATAAATTACTCTGTAATTATCTGTAATTCTTTGTCCAAGCTCTGAAAGTCTTCTCCTTCCATGATTTCTCTTCCAGGACTCAAACTTGGTGATTACACGTGCATTGGCAAAATTCTGTTGTTGCTGCAATGTCTGCAAGAAAAAAAAACTGTTGACAAAATTATCGCTGTCAACTTGTGCCAATTTTCTGGAAATGTGTCTTAACAAAATATACATATAGACTGGGTGAAACCAGGCTCAATAGCAGTATCTGTGAGGGATCTTGGAGTCTTAGTGGACAGCCAGCTAAATAGGAGCCAGCCATGTGCAGTAACAGCCAAAAAAACTAATGCAATCCTAAATTGCATTAACAGAGGAATACAATCAAGATAAGTGAGGTATTAATACCACTCTATAAAGCCTTAGTAAGGCCACACCTAGAGTACTGCATCCAGTTTTGGTCACCACATTATAAAAAA
>BHFT01047325.1:0-24318 GCA_004320025.1 Laticauda laticaudata | reverse complement strand
CCCCCCCCCATTATTTGGTGTTTTGTGTGATAATTGTCTTGTGTCCAGAAACAACCATCACAGACAAAACACAGCAGGTGGAATTTTGGTTTAATGGGTTTTCTCACAGATTTAGATGTTAAGGTAATTTCTCTGCTGCTAGAAAAAACAGATGTGATGATATTTGTAGCCGTCTGTGTCCCCATAGAGTCAGTTTTACTTTAGATGGCTGCAGGCCATTCAGAAAAGAATTTGAAGGCATGTGGGAATTCAACATATAAGTTTGATATATTTAGAAACTTATGTTAAAAGTTTAATATTAAATTGAAACATTATTTATTTGAAACCTATTAAAGGTGATATATAATGATTTACAAGTTGCATAATAAGGTTATATATTGTGTGCTACTTACTTAAAAGTATCCTTGAGGAAGAATATATCCCTGTCCAGGTTAATTCAAATGCATTTATTCTAACTTTTCCTCAGAAGTGCTTATAGATAATTTTGAGTCTTCCTTGTCTGTCAAGCTCAAAAACCAATTAATATGTTCACGTTGTTTTTAAAAAAGACTATTCTGCAGATTTTTATCATTTTGCTTATGGACGTGCATCTCTATTTGTGTGGTTAATGAATTCTGCAAAATGGTTACAAGTTACATTATTTGAAGTGATATTTCTATGAAAAATAGCGTTATTGGTTCCAGCCAAGAGGCAAAGAAAAATTTGAAATATAAATTGTTACATGTTTATTAATGAAGTACTGAGTAACAATAAAAGCAGATTCTTCTATCCTCAAATTGTACTTCTATCTTCTGAATTTTTCTGCGGTTCTTCAAAAGCTCAGTTTTGAGCTTTCCTCGAACAGAAACTTCCTCTTCTCCACTATGTATAAATAACAATCAATGTCTTAAATCCCAACAGCAGCTGCACATGCACTAATTTCAACTAAGTATGAACGAGCACTAACTGAATTTTGGCTCACATTAAACATGACCTGTTATCAGTTTCAAATCATACCAAATCAAATTTTGTACTATTTGAATTTTTACTAACTGCAACCTACCTCTATATAGTAAAGTCACAGATGTAATACTCACACATTGGTATAAAATAAACACTACATCAGCAAGATCTCAAAAGCTTGCAAAGTGCATGCACCAAGTTTAATAATGCAAGCCATCACTTGGGTTATTCATCATCATCTATACAAAACTCAGCAGCACTGCACGTATTGTATATGCAGCATAGTAGTGCATTTCCACAAGCACATCTATGCATAATTTGCCTATATTTAAAATAATAATAATAATAGCAGATGTCTACTATTCACAGTTCTTGGTTTAATTTCCTTGTTTTAAGTAGTAAATGTATTAAATGGTCTGGCAGGCTTGCTGTTGTGAACTCTCAACTTCTGCCTGGCCCTGGGCTTCACAGCTTCTTTCCTCTCAACCTGCATCATTCCAAATATTCTAAATTAAAACAATAGGGACATAACTGGTCCAATCTCAAGCCATAGAACAATCCAACGAGAGCATCCAAAATCATTTGCTCCAAGCATCCAAGAATTTGATTTTGAAGCAGACAGTTTTGTTTTAGGTTTAAGACAAAATAGTGTTTTCGTACCATCTTTTTAAAAGCATCTCAAGTTGTAAAATTTTGTTTCATGCTCAAAGTATTTGAAGTAGCCATTTTTAATCAAACTCTTTCAAACTCTAAATACTTTGCATGTCCCTACAATTGTGTACCACACATAGAGATGGCTTTGAAGGGTATCTGGAATCTTTGGCTGCTTCTAAACACCTCTCCAAGGTCGTTTGTGTTAACTTTGGAAGTGCTAAATAGAAATATTAGAGATGAAAAGAATATAAAAGGGATGAAAATTAAAAAGGAAGAAATTTAAGTTGCAAGCATTTGCAGATGATCTGATTTTTATCTCAGAAGACCCACTAGAAACAGCATCAAAATTGATAGAAAAGATAGAGACATATGGAAAGGTGGCCGTTTGAAAATAAATAAAGATAAGACAAAGATCTTGACAAAGAATATGTATCAAGACAAAAGGAAGAACTGCAGACCTATTGAAAATCCAGGTCACGAATAAGATCAAGTACTTGGGGATATACTGACAGCAAGATGCAGTACACTAAAAGAGAATAATTGTATCAAACTTAAACAGCAGATAGCACTAGATTTGGCAAAATGGGAAAAATTACAACTGTCCTTAATAGGGAGAATATCAACAATCAAAGATGAATATATTACCAGAATTTTATATTTGTTTCAAATGATTCCAATAGGCTTGGAAAAGACTATTTTGAAGAATTAAATAAAATTGTGTTGAAAATATATGGCAAGGTAAGAAAGCGAGAATAAAGTTAAACTTTTGCAAGATGCTAGAATAAGAGGACAATTTGTTTCCTAATTGGGAGTTGTATTATCAAGCTACGAAATTGATGTGGGTAAAGAATGGTAACATTAAAATACTAAGATTGTTGACATTAGAAGACATGATCTGTTGTTGTGTGGCATGCCTTTTTATGTATAAGGAACTAAAACACAGGATTATTTTAGAAGACATTATATACGGGAGACTCTGTGGTTAAACTGGAGAAGATTAAAAGACAATGTTATTTGAAAATTGCAGTCTGGCTATCGACTATTGAAGCATTTTCTTATCTATAATATACAAAAAAGAACAGTTAGATATGGTGAAATATTGAATGAAAAGGGTGAACTTAAATCTATACAAAAACTAGAGGAACAAGGTATAAAGATGAATTGGTTTTTATTGCAAATACATTCAAGGTGTGATAAAGTTCTAAAACAGAAGGTTTCTATGATAAACTGACTTATATAAGATTTTGAACAGGTACTGATGAAGAGGTGATTTAAAAAGATGTAGGATTAGAAATTAAACTAGAAGAAGAACAAGTTAAACAAACTATGATTGCTTGGGGGAAAAATTTTGGATATGGATTGATCTAGAGAAATGGCAAAAATTGTGGTCTCAAAATTATAAAATGACAATGTCAACAGCATATAAAGAAAATTTGTATGAGATGTTTTACAGGTGGCATTTTTCACCTGACAAGAATAGCAAGAATGTTCAAGAATAAATCCGAAAAATGTTGGAAATGTCATCAGACACCTGGCTCATATTACTATATGTGATGGACTTGTGTAGATGCTAAAAAATACTGGACTGAAATCCACACATGGTTGGAAAACATGACAAAAAACATAGATTTGAAACCAGAGATTTTTATTGGGAATTTTACCTGAAATATATTGTAAAGACTTGAATACCTAATTGTAAATGTATTAACAGCGACTAGGATTTGTATTTGCTAAAAACTGGAAAAATGAGAAAACACCCCACAGGAGGAAATTATTAAGAAAATATTGGAATGTGCTGAAATGAGCAGATTGACATTTGAAATTAGAGAACAAGACTTTAGAAAAATAGCTAAATTATTCTTTCCTTATTATATCTACAAAATGATTTTGGGATAGATTTGGGATGATAATATGAATTGTCACAAAATAAATTCAGTAAAATATGATTATTTCTTAAAGCATGAATGAATAAAAGTATAGTCAAATGATTGATTAATAATGATACTAATGTATTTAATATTGGATATATATACAATATGATCTTCAATATGATTGAAGACTACGAAATGGAAGCATAAAACAATTTGTAAACCAACCAGCACACTGTATATACATATATGGAAGATGGCCTGATGTTTTTTTGTTTTGTTTGTTTATGTCTGTCTTAAAAACCAATAAAAATTAAAAAAAATAAACACCCCTCCAAGGTCCCAAAATAGGATATATTATTTGGGATATTCTATTTTAATATCACTCGCTAGCTTCTGTTTAAAGCTTTAGCAGCTTCAGAAGAGCCTACAAAACAATCAATTGCAAAATTTGTTTTTTACTCAATTAGAATAGACCATTTAGGAAATATTACCATCTTTGTTATCACCTTCTCAACTTTGTTAAGTAGATAGGGCAGAGACAAGCAAAGTGGTACAGCAGAGCATTACAACATTCTTAGTAATACCAGAATGTATCAGTGGAAAACTGAAATTAAATGTTATTTTAATGAATCCTGTTCTCCTATTTAATTAATCTCATGACATCATCAGCTTTCATATCTCAGATCTTATCTTTCCAATTTGCTTGCTCTTTTACTTTGCAGACAAATGAATTCCCTCTAACATGAATCAAAGATCGGTGCCACTTATTTCTTTTATCTTTGCTACAATTTCAAAAACACAGTAGTTAAAATATTTGCCTTATACATAGAATATCACTTGTTCCAATATAGGTAAAATTGTTGTTGTTGTTAAAGTATTATTATTATTATTTTTAATTTACCTGTTTTCCTGTTGTCCTATTTTTTTTTTTAAATAAGTCTGCCATGCACTACTTCATAATTTTTCTAGTCTCACAAAACTTGTGACTGGAAAAATGAAACAATGCCCTACTGGACTGAAACAGCCCAACAGAAAGAAAAACAATAATAGGTATGGAATCCAAGCAGTCTTTGAACTAATATATTTTATGTTTATAAAATGCTAACAGACACACACATATAACTTTGTATCCTTCACTTATAATTTCATATGTTTTGCTGCATAGACAATGAGACCCACCCACAGAAAATAAAGGAAAATGTAGTGGGAAGGTAATTGGGGTGGTGGATGTCCAATATGAAGGATATGATTTAGTGGGGCTATATAGTAATCTGCAATCCAGACTGAAAACCTTGCAAACTGTGTCAAATGTCACAGATCAAGCAGGTTTTTCTTAAACTGGCTTAGAATTGAGGCAGCATCAGCTTGGGACAGAGCACTATATAGAATAGATATGTTCAATGTTAAAGGACTTTATACTGTTTTTCTCTTCTCTTTGACCTGATAGCTGTTGGGGTATGTGTGTGTGTGTTTGTGTGTGTATGTGTGTGTGTGTGTTTAGATTTCCATTTCTTTCTTCCCTGTTACCTGCTATTTATTGCTTTGTATCATTATTTTATTGTTTTTTTGATGCAAAATTCATTGGAGCCAGTCAAACAGAAAAGATTATTGTGATTGTTTTTATAATTAAAACAGGCAGTGTATGGGATAAAAGGAACCATATGATTATTATTAAATTTCTAAAATGCCACAATCACAATCAAAGCCTGGCAGGTTGCAGAAAATAAAATATCCATTGTGAAATAGGGTAACAATATAAATCTACGAATATGCCTGTACTTAGACTATTATACTCTCTATGTTACTACTTATCCTAAGTGGTTAAAAGAAACCTTCCAGAAGAGGGCATTACTCAAATGTTACATCATGGCTAGAGCTTTATATGTTTGGAGATCTCAGGAAATAATTTAATTTTGCCCAATCTTACTGGTTTCTTCATGTACATTTGCTATAAAACATATTTAATTAAGAGCTATAACTGGAGGATATCACAGACTCAGACCCCTTCTTGAATCAACTTCTGAAAATATGTTCAGCAATCCATTTGGCAGAATTACATTCCTGGGAGGTTATAGAAAGCTTCATTATTTTCTCTTTAACAGAAGCTTAATACCCCATGCTATTTAAATTAAAATAACACATTGACCCTCTACTTTATGTTGTTATATGGATGAATGATGCAACTCAGCAAAATCTTTAGGGGGGCAAACAATTCAGACTGAGGAACTAATGTGGCATTGTGATGTAAGGTATGCCCACATCTTTCTAAAGTACTTTTGTGATAACACATACACACCCAGAAAAAGCTACACAATTCAGTATAATGCATCATGATCCAGTTTTCATCTAATGAAAGCATCTAATTCTAATGAGAGCAGCAAGATCCAGCAGTCTGTGGATTGAATTCCTGAAGTGGAATTAATTAGATAGGAGAGTTTTTGACACTGAAAAGTTTTAGTATACTACAACTTCAGTTTTTATGTATATGTTTTGCTAGTTATTTTCTCTGGTTGTTGGACACCCATCCTCGATTCAATATAATTGAGAATTAAATAAATGTTACAACTATATATTCCAGATATTGTATTAATTTTGGCAATATTTAGATGAAGCAAATCTAAAGACTCCCTTCAATCAAGCTGCTCCTTTTTTTCATGAAAATATTAACAAACACCAACATCTCTTAAATTTTGAAAGTTGAGTCAAAATCTGCAAGATTTGACCACTTACTATATTACAAAGAAGAAACACACACACACACACATTTCTTTTCTTATGATTTTGCAGGAATTTATATGTATGGTATTTAGCTTTGTTCGGGTATTTTCCCACATCTTTATAGTTGTGCTTTTAAAGGTATAGCTATAACCATACATACATACATACATACATACATACATACATACATACATGCATGCATGCATGCATGCATGCATGCATACATACATGAGAAATATATATTCTACAGTCAAGTGATTCTGGCTCTATATGAACAATTTCTAGCAGTCAACTCACATTGTTGCAGGTTGTATGATAAAAGTAACATTGTGCCTCCCTCCACCCATTTACATTAGGTACATGAGATATCCTTTCTGTCTTGAAGGAATGTAAATTATGAAAGCAGGCATCATGTGATGAAGGCTGATTCCATTCATTGTTGCAATTCCTTTTATTCCAGTGTAGTCTAGTCAATATTATGTGCTTAAAATGAACTTCCTAAGCACTGAGTGAACATGAACGTAGGTCATATGTCCTGCTGAGCATCTTTGGTTAATCATGTTTTCTAAGGACTATTTTTTTCAGTGATTATAATGAGTTGCGGGGAAAACCAACAGAACCTTCATGTTACTTTCACTTACTCCAATATTTTTTTCCAGACTGTGAGCAAGTTTCCTTCTTTTTCACCAATGTATTCTTGAAAAGCTGAGATCATTGGCATCATTTTACATGTCTTTTCGTATGGAGATAAACACATTTTATTTCTGCCAGGTGAACTTTTATTTCATTTATTCTATTATGATAGCAACTTCATCACACAGAGAGAGAAAAAAATCAAGATTCTTATCAGTTGTTGAAGCATGAAAAAGTCAAAAGATACTTCTCAGAATCCCAGAATAACTTTCATAAAGGTAGATTCTTGACTTACAACTATTAACAATCACTCAGAGTTAAGGCAGCACTGATAAAATAATTTAGGAGCTTCCCCAGAAGCTTCTGACAAGCAAAGAAGCCAGATTTGCTTAATGACTTATAAACTATGGCAAAAAGGTTGTAAAATTGTGTGCAACTTGCTTAATGACTGCCTCACTTAACAACAGAAGCTTCAGTCCCAGTTGAGATTGTAAGTAGAGTATTGCCTATAACATAATTAAATGAATTATGTCTTTCTGTATTTGTATTTGTCTATAGCAAAACAAAACAAAACAAAATCACAAGGCCTCTTTGGTCTTCCTGGCTCTTATATGGGCATTAGAGTCTTTAAAGCAGGAAATGTCTATTATTCTAAAAAGTCCCAGAGCACAAATCTGTTCCAAAGATGTATTGCAGCAATACTTCAGCGAAGTGAGATGCCAATAACCTGAGTAGGAAGACTTGGTGATCAGATTTATTACTTACAGCCAGATGCTCATGAGAAAAGAGTGCAGGTGCAGCTACAATAGATAAGATTTGGAGATGAAATTCAAACATTGTATAGATGTCTGGAACAGCCGTTCACTAGGAAACTATAGGCAGTTCATATAAATTAGTTTTATGTCACTTTGTACATAAAACTAGTGATATAAAATGTGTGATTCTCTATAACGCTGAACTTTAAAGGCTTTATATTTCTTGAAAATAACATATTGGAAACCTATTTAGTATTTTTATTTGGTATGCTATTATATCTAAGCACAATGCAAGTTCTACTTTATTTTATTTTTATTGACTGGCACTTTTAATAACATCAGAGAATAGAAGTTGTCAAGCACTTTACTAATAACTTAGGATCTGGATACAATTTTAGAGGCAATGAGTTATTCATGCCACTGACAATGTCTTTCTTTCTTTCTTTCTTTCTTTCTTTCTTTCTTTCTTTCTTTCTTTCTTTCTTTCTTCCATTTTTCAGATTTAAGTGCCACCCAGCTTGTCTGGAGGCAACTCTGGATGGCTTACAAACACTAAAACCAGAAGCATTAACCAACTGAAGTGGTTATAACAATACTCATAGTTGTACTTAAAATTTATCATTAAAAAATTAATGATGGGGGGGAGAGAAATGGGACATGAAGACAATGTGGGGGGAGTTTGGTATTTTTTTTCTTTGCTCACTCGTAGAACAAGTTCCCCAGGCCATTACAGAAAGTCAGGCAGGTTGTTGTGGATCTTCACCTCAGGTATATGATGTTCCAAAGGGCAGGAGTCACAGCAAAGAAGTCTCTTCCCCTGGGCTCCACCCACCAGAATTCATTGGCTGACAGGGTCCATAGCATGTGCTTTTGGGTGGCAGATATGGGCCAATCCCATTAGGGTGAGATGGTACCTCTGGTAGCCTGGACCCTGGCCATATGGGCTTTACATTGCACTAGAATTGCACTGGATGCCAGGTATGCATACAGTATTAATCATAGCAACTACAATATGAGAACTGTCATATGGAGAGGGGCTGGACAGCCTTTTAATTATGTTACCAACACAGTTTCATTGCTGAGGATCTAAGAAATGCTACTTTAGATACTAAAGATTGGGAAAATGTAAGGAATGCCAAACAACTCTAAAATGGTCTGAATGCTTCAGGAATAACTAAAAGCTCAAGAGAAGTCTGAGGACATTCAGGACACATTGCCTCACCACAGCTGTCAATAAGAAAATAAATCTATGTGAAGGGCTAAGCTGAAAAAAGGTAATAGTCATGAAAAAGATATATGGAAAACAAATTAAGTCTACCAAGGAATGAAATAATTGCAAGACATAGGGATGTGTTTTTTTCTTCCTTTTACTTACCTCCTAAAAGAAGACAATATACTAATAAAAGCAGTAGCAATAGCACTTAGACTTATATACCACTTCATAGTGCTTTACAGCCCTCTCTAAGCATTTACAGAGTCAACATATTGCCCCCAACAATTTGGGTTCTTATTTTACCCACCTCAGAAGGACAGAAGGCTGAATCAACCTTGAGATAAATATACTGATTCGCTAAAGCAACAGAAAAATGCTTTCCCATAAATCAGGGATAGGAACAGGATAGAAAGGCATTCTTAAAGCCCCTGTCACACTGCACCAATGGATGCAAAGAGGAGGTAAAACGGACAAAAAAGCTTGCCATCCGTTGGTTAACAGCGATGCCACTCACTGCCTCCGGTTTTGCTTCCTTCTATCCGTCCAGCATCTGTTTATTGAGCATTTCATCCGCTCCGAACAAAAAAGTTTTTTGAAGCTACTCAAAACTGTTGCGCGGAAAATGTATCCAATTAATCCGTTCTGCATCTGCTAACGCATCCGTTTCTGGCATCCGTTACGCATCCACTATATCGTAGGCATGCTATTCCGCATCCACGCAACTCGCATCTGGCTTGGAATGCAGGGAAGGAAGTGGAACGGACGCAGAATGGATGCCGAACGGATGCCTAGCGGATTGCAGCATGGAAACAAAAGCATTTAAAATGGAAAAAAACCTTCGCAGAGCGGACACTTATCTTGGAATCTTAAGGATGTCTACAGGAGCCTAGAGGAAGCCCAGAGGATCCTAGCAGGAATGCAAAGGGACACCTATACTGCCTAACCTAAAAAGGGGGAGCAATCACATCTGGGATCTCACTGTTCAGACAGCAGCCCTGCGGTGGCGGATCTCTGCAGCTTCATCTGCCTCTTCCTCTTCCAACATCATCGCAGTCATGTCCACGCGTGGATTCGTACCCAACAGTCCTTTTGGCAGCCACCATCCTTCTGCAACAGTGCGAAGCATCTACAGGCTCTTGGTGAACTCTACTACGGGAAGAAAAGGGGCGGCCAGAAGCGTCTGGGTAATGATGGTTCGCAGACAGAAGCAGAGGACGGACTGTACAACAAGCTGATGGTGAGTCAGGAGCGAAGACACTCGAGCGTTACAGAACTTCATGAGGATGGGCCTCCAGATTTTTTGACGATTGTGCAGCGGCTGACCCCAGTTGACCAAGGCAAACCCAACTTCCGGCCAAAGCCTGGGAACCTGGGCTCAAGGTGGGCACTCACTCTTGCGCCACCTGGCCTCAGGGACACCTACAGGAGCAATGCAGTACGGCTGGAGGTGCCACACAACACCATCAGCATTGTGGTCGAAGAAGTGGTGAGGCCCTCAATCGAAGATAAAAAGGAGGAGCTTCCTCCAGTGCCCTCCACTGAAGAACGGCATGAAGAAAGTTGCAGAGCAGTGGTATCAGAAGTGGAACTTCCCCCCACCATCCGTTGGAGCCATAGATGGAAGCAGCGTGGCCTGCAAAGCTCCAGCCAAGTCGGGGGTCCACCTTATTTCAATTACATTCTTTAATTATATCTTCGCCATGGTCGATGCTGACTACAAGTTCATGTACAGCGATGCTTCAGGCAACGGCTCATCTTCAGATCCCAGGTATGCAACGCGCAGTCACCTCAAGGAGGAGCTGGAACGCAACCTCATTGTGGGTTCCCAGATCCAGACCTCCTGCCAACGCACACACAAGATGTGCCCTAACTTCATCATGGGGGATGACGCCTTCTCCCTCACAACCTACCTCATGAAGCCCTACACTTCCAGATGCCTCAGCCCGTGAAGAGAGGATCTTCAACTACAGGCTGTCCAGGGCAAGGCAGGTGGTGGAGAACGCCTTTGGATCCTGGCCAACAGGTTCCAGGTACTTCTCAACCACATGCAGCATCACCCAGAGACCATGAGGAGGATCATGGAAGCTGCTGGATCCTGCACAATCTCATGCGCACCCGCTACCCAGTCTTGCAGAAAGGCTCGTGGACCTCCAACAAGGCAATGGGGACATGGAACCTGGGGAATGGAGCAAGGGCGAAACCTGAGAGACACTGAGGATGTGCAAGGCCCCAGCCAGAGCCTCACGTGAAGGGAAGAAGCAGCGCAACCTCCTGAAACACTGGTGCAACTCCCAGCTGGAGGCGTGGAGTGGCAAAGACAGGATGATAGATTGCTTAATGGATGCTTCCTTCAGCCTGTCTCATCACCCTGATGAGATTTGTGCCATGTATGTTAGTGCCTGACAATGAACAGGGCATTTATAAAGAGTTGTGTTTATGTTGAAATGTGTGGATCAATGATTACATTTTTATTGATAATAAAGGGCCATAGGTGTGGCACCTGGGAGGGTGGACCATACAGTCCACTATGCTTGCACGAGAGGTTTATCTATCCCACAGCTATTTACCCATCCAAAGGTATCCCTGCCCATTCCACAGCATCTCAACCCATCCCACTGCTATCTTAACCCATCCCAAAGCATGCAAAGCTTAAACCATTTCTAAAAGTTTCCAGCAAGACTTTATTAAAAAAAGAAATGAAGAAGTGTATGAATCAAAATAGACTTATTAAACAACAAGCTATAAGACAAAAATGAGTCTCTGGCACTCTCTTAGTCGCTCAGTCTCAGGGTGAAGGGTGCAGGTGCTGTGGAGGTGGCTGGTGCTGGAGTGCTTGTCATCAGCTCCTCCAGAAGCAGAAGCAGCAGAAGCCCCAGCCTCAGAAGAGGAGCCGTGGCTGCAGAAGCCCCAGCTGGCAGGAAGGCTGCAGGGAGGTAGGCACCAAAGGCTGGCAGGAAGGGCTGGCAGGCAGGCAGGCCACCAAAGCTGGCAGGCAGGCAGGCACAAAGGCTGGCAGGAAGGCTGGCAGACAGGCAGGCAGGTACCAAGGCTGGCAGGAAGGCTGGCACCAAGGCTGGCAGGACAGGCTGGCAGGGAGGCAGGCACCAAGCTGGCCAGGAGGGCTGGCAGGCAGGCATGCACCAAGGCTTGCAGGCAGGCAGGCACCAAGGCTTGGCAGGCAGACTGGCTGGCAGCAGGCTGGCAGGCAGGCAGACGCAAGGCTGGCAGGGAGGCTGGCAGCAAGGTGGCAGGCAGGCAGACAGCAAGGCTGGCAGGAGAGGCTGGCAGCAAGGCTGGCAGGCAGACATGCAGACAGGACAGGCAAGGCAGTTGATGTGTCTGGAAGCAGGTCTTTCCTCTGAATGGTGACCTGCTTCCAAGCTGCTTCTGTTTATTCCGCGGGGCTGACCGCCCAATGCATCCTCCCGCATGTGCAATTAATGCTCGGCTTTCCGCTAGGCTTCCGCTGTGCATCCGCTTCATTCGCTGTGCATCCGTTCTGCATCTGCTGTATCCGTTCCTCATCCGCTTTGCTGAGGTCCCCCGGAAGCCTATGTGGATGTGCCATCCACTCACATCCACTTCCATCCGCTGGGTCTTCCGTTCGCGCATCCGCTTTCCATCCGCCTGCGTTCCTCCCCACGTCCGTGTTATGCCGCTCCGGTTATGCAAATTTTTGCCCCTTCTGAGAGCGGATAACAACGGATGGAAACTAACAACGGATGGAACATTTTGCTCGTCCGTTGTGTCCGTTTTGCATCCGTTGGGCAGTGTGACAGGGCCTTAAGTAAGAGAAGACAGGAAAAAGCAAGCCAGAACAAACAGGAGGGGTGAATTGCCTTTTACCCTTCATCTCTAGAAGCCCTTCATGTATATTTTCCTGTTTAATATATGCAAAAGCTGGGTTCTGGCATTTAGAATTCAGTTGATTCAGTTTAACTCTGATATGTGGGGTCTAGGAAGAGAGCCTTCTTGGCTATTGCCCTATGAAATATTCTTCCTCCAGAGGTGAAGCAGGCACCCACTGTCCTGTCCTGGTCTTTGGAAAAGGAGTTGAAATATGGCTCTGTGGCCATGTGTGGGGAGCCCAGAGGAGCACGCAGCCATGGGGCTGGTTAGTCCACTGAAAGCCCTCCCTTCACCTTTTAACAAATTGTAATCTCTTGCCTCATCTTAATTTTTTTTTAACTTTTATATATACTGTTTTATATTTTAATATTTTATAATGCGCTGCCCAAAGTCTCTCTCTCTGATGGTGCTGCGCAGTTCAGAACTGTGAAAAATAAATAAATAAATAAATAAATAAATAAACTGACATAACTATATTATAATTGCCAAAAAAAATGTGTGTATGTGTGTGTGTATGATTCNAATAAATAAATAAATAAATAAATAAACTGACATAACTATATTATAATTGCCAAAAAAAATGTGTGTATGTGTGTGTATATGATTCTTTTGTGTGTGTGCATACATATATACAGTATGTATATGTCTCGGGGTGGGGTGGGGGAGATGTATTTGTTTTTAAAACTACATACCTAATGCAAACTAATATAAATAAAGAAACATTCTGCCCAGAGTTACCCAGTGNGGGTGGGGTGGGGGAGATGTATTTGTTTTTAAAACTACATACCTAATGCAAACTAATATAAATAAAGAAACATTCTGCCCAGAGTTACCCAGTGGAAAGATGGGGAGCCAATAAACTTTTATAAATAAAGAAGAAAAAAGAAAAGAAAAGAAAAAGCTAAAAGTACAAGAAAGGAGTGGAGGAGGTAAAGAAAAACAGAAGAGAAAGAAAAGAAGACAGAAAGAAGTAGCTTCCAATCTTCCTTACAGCAGTTATATGTATAATTATACTCTATCTCTTATTCTTATGGTTATAACATAAATGTCTTCTTTCTATAATTTATCCTGTCTAATCATCAATTAAATCATATGTCTATATTTTTTCTGTTTTATGCAAAAGGTCTGTAAGGGGTTTCCAGTCAGCAGTAAACAATCTAGCCATTTCAGTAAGTTCCATCATCTTCACCAACCATTCCTCCACTGTGGCAGGTTCTGAATCTTCCCGTCTTTGTCAGGCCATAATCTCACCTATTTTTTGTCTCCTTGGAGCATGTATGCTGAAGCAAAGCATGGACCAAATTAGCTGAGCCAGCATTTCTGAGGGATGTTAGTAATTTACTGTTGGCAAATACCAAGCTCTCCACACCCTTAATAAAGAGGCAAAGCAGGATTGCCTGTGGGGCAAGATGCTTCCTAGAGCAATTCCCAAGGTAGTGTAAATTATGCACCACCTTCTTCTGTCGCCTGTGCTAAAGTGGCTCAATTCTCTAGCTTTTACGTAATAAAAGGATTTTTTTCCCCGAGTTAGTGTTTTTTTAAAAAGCAAAATAAAACACTAGAGAAACAGGGCTATACCAGAATGGCCTGAATTTTCTCCTTCTTCCCTTGTAAAAAAAATGTGTGTTTTTAGTTTTAGCAGGTGCTAAAGAGAAAGGGAAGAATTCCTACTTGAAATGAAATATCTTAACTCAGAGCAAGCCTGAAGGGAGCTTGGGTGAAGATCTCTTCTTGAGTTAGATTCTCAAACATGAGGAATATTTTGCTTTATTATGTTCTTTAAGAAATCTAATAGTGGAGCACATTTTTGTTTGTAACCCCAGGGTCTCTGTTATGGCATGGAGGGGTCTTAAACTTACCCATAAGAATCAGGCAGAGAATTTTCTCCCCATAGATGTGTTCTCATTTGCCTTCTGAAGCCTCTAAAAAAGTCTGCAATCTAGATGATCCACAGAATATTTGAACTGCATTGAACTAACAGTATACATGACAAGGAGATATGAGTGATTTTCTCCAAAAGCTCTTTTTCAAGAGGAAATGCTTTTGGAGGAATAATCAGGCAAGGTCAGTGTCAGAGAAGGATTTCCTTAATACATTTTCTGTTTCTAGTTTCAGCAGGAGGTCTTTGCCAAAAAATACCCCAGGTTTCTGTTTCTCTTTCTGGCCTAAATCACTTTCTCATGTAGGCTTTTCTTTATGTCTATCCATATTTGGAACTTCAGGAGGAGGGAGGGAAAAAATTGGAAACATAAAATAACATATAGGGTTAAGTTTCTTCTCCTCCATACTTTTTTTCTGATACTAATTTCTCTTCTGGAAAGCATTTGCCCTGTTTTGTTTTTTTAAAATCACTAGCATAACCATTTTTCAGCTGTAAAAACAAATGCGGTAATTAGAAAATAGAATGGCAGACGTGGCCTGATATTTTCATATGTGTTGTATGGGTTTCATTGCATCCTTTCCATTTATTATTTTTAAAGAATGCTGGGCCATTTCTACCATAATCATAATATGCATTCTTGATTTAGGTTGCTAGACTTATTTTAAGGACTGGTTTTAAGGACATATTATGGCAACAAATCTTGACACGAGGTTTGAGTTTAATTCTCACTGCAAGAAAGGTCTAACACTGGATAGCATACACTAGCCAGCACAGAAAAAAAAAAAAGAATATATCAGAAAACACTAGGAGCTTGCTGTTTATAGGACAACAGTTCTCAAAGGGTGTGAAGGGTCAGATGAGCTGCACAGAGATTGGATGGCAATATTTTTTTAAAAAAACTATTTTGGGTATCAAAGTTGAACTTCAATTTGAGGTACTACTGAGTTTACAAGTTTCCATCTTCTAACTTTTCACAAGTGTTCTATAAAATTGCAGTCAAATTTGATTCTTAAATTACTATTTAGACTATACAATATTGTTTTGGACTAATTTTTAATGCTTAAAGGTGAAAGTTTCCTCTGTCCAGTCATGTCCGACTCTAGGGGAAGGGACTCATGTCCATTTCTTAGTCAAGGGAATCAGTGTTATCCAAAGACACTTCCATGGTCATGTAGCCAGTATGACTATATGCTGCTATTGACAGAATGCTGATATCTTCCCACTGAAATGGTACCTATTAATCTATTTGCATGCTTTCAAACTGCTAGGTGGGCAGGAGTTGGGGCAAATAATGGGAGTTCACTCCATTGCACAGTGCTTGGGTCTTGAGCCTGCGTCTTGAACCCACTGTCACGTTTCAAGATGACAAGCTCAGCATCTTTAACGTCTGAGCCATCACACGCACTTTTAATGCTTATTATTTTATAAACATTTAAATTTGTTGAAATCTGAAAAATGCAAGCTCAAAAATTCTGATAAATCAAATTGCTTTGATTAAACTCTGATGTGACACAGAGAGGGATGGAGAGAGAGGGACAAAGAGGCAGAGGGGGGGAGAAAAATAGGCAGAGCTCTCCTTTTTGTAGAATAGAACAGCTGATATGCAATAATATTACTACTAGATAGAGGGAATCCATTAAAAGTGAGAACTGAAAGTTGGATTCAGCTTCTGTGAGAAATAATCGTGTCTTTCTAGTGCATTGATGTAGTAATAATCTTTGGCATATCTATAAAAGTAAGTGTCCCAGTGAAAATCATCTTTTTTATCCATTCCTTTTATATTTATCATGCATGTGCCAAATACAAAATGGTTGTTTTTTTGTCTTGGGTTGGCTGTGACATGATCTAGTAATGGAGGATATTAACATCAGTCTTTTGCAATGGACATAATACACTCCAATTGTCTTTCCCCTCCCTACAGGAAGATAGTGCCTTTTCAAAAGGCCCACCTCAGATGTTTGATTGAACAAGTCAATGGGTTCCAGGAAAATTTTGAGTTTTCCACAAGGATTTGATGGACAGTTCAACCAAGACTTTTGACACTTCCTTAAGGCCCCGATGCAGACCTGCATCTCAATTTATGAAGAAGATGAAGCACGATTTATGAAGAAGATGAAACATCTTTCAAGAGGTGAAGCACCAGAAGACATACTGAGAGTGTCATTAGACAAGACCCACAGTTCCCGTTTTATGAGAGCTTCATTTTGTGCATCAGTTGTACCTTTTCTTCGATCAGGACGCCTTCAGGCAGTCACTCACAACCTAATCACCTCATTACTTGATAGGGATGCCCTTGAAAACTACTCAACTGAACCTGAATGCTGTAGCTTGGGCAGTGACAGGCACGTCTTGGTTGTCATTTGGTTTTAGGTGTAATTTAAAGTACTAGTTATGACCTCTAGATATCTGCATGGCATAAGACAAAGATACTTAAGGGACCACATATATATCATGATACAACCTAACCAATTTGATCCAACAGGTTTGGGGGCATTCCATATACCATCAATCAGGATTCTGGAAACATGCCTTCTGTGTCATGGTACTTACTCTCTGGAATGAGGTACCCTTGAGATCTAAGTGGCTGTCACCCTGATGAAAGACCTGGCACTTTTCCCAGACCCTAAGCTAAGAAGGCTGGATTGTTGTTCACATTTATAGAAGATTCACCATCTTGTTTCATTGCTTATTTTATCTTCATTGCATGTTTGTGTTGATTTTTTATGCTACGCACAAACAAGAATTGACTAGACATTGGTGATGTCCAAGTTGAGTAAAATAAAATAAATTTGCTTAAGGACTAACTCTTAATAATATTTAACTTTCATTCTCTCTCTCTAGATCCGAGGTTGTATAAATTTTCTCAGTTACTGGGACACTACCATGTTTGAGAAGTAATATTTTAACTTTATCAGCAAGAAATGAAAAGAATTCACAAAGTGACAGACAGTGTCTCATTATATCTGTCATCTCCTGTTTCCCACTATGACATGAAAAAAATGCCATCTGACTTTGATGCATTGTGACATGACATGTAACACTAGTTATTCAATTTGTAACTCATTAGAGAAAACATTGAAGTAATAAGACAGCAATAAAATGGGCTCTATTTATCTCCCTGTCCTTTTATTATTTTTATTAGTTCCATCCTTTCTCTTTCTCTCTCCCCCAATCTCCAAATAATTTCCCATTTCAAATGGAGGAAAAGGTTAATAAGCCAGCTTTCTCTTTCTTTAATAGCAAAGTAGACTTGGGGTAAATCATTATTCTCACCATAAGAATCCAGGTTTACAGTAATGGGCAGCAGGCCTTGGTATCTTGGTTGCAGGGGAAAAACAGCAGGGGAGAAACACGTCATCATCCCTTGCTTGTAAATGAAAGTATATGGTTGGTTTCACTAACAAAATGCTCTACTAAGATGGCCCTTGTCCTGATCAGTAAGACTAGCCTGTACTTATTATTAGTTTTTTTAAAAAGCAAACAATTTTATTTAGCTCCTCCAGCTCTAAAGATATATTTATTCATTTACTCTAGAACCCAGAAATTAAAACCAGAGATATTTTTTTTAAAAAAGAAAAAAAACTGTTTTGGGCTACGGTCACCTAAAGAATCACAGCTAGATAAATTTAAATATCAATAGTAAAAATTTTTATGCATGAAATATTCAAATTAAATAAATATCAAACATGCCAGATCATTTTCATTCTGCTCCTAGAAGAGAATCATGCTCAGGAATTCTGAAAATAAAAGAAACAAAATAAAATAAAAATAAAACAAAAGTGTTCTCTTGGTCTATTCAATTTGGCACACTGCTGCAAGAACAAGCCTCTATTCCAATTCTGTTCCAAACAGAAAAGTTACGCAGCGTCTCACAATGGTGGGATTCAAATAATTTAACAACCGATTTTCTGCCCTAATGATTTATTCCAACAACCAGTTCACCAAACTGCTTAGAAAGTTAACCTGAAGTTCTCCTGAAGTGGTGCAAACTGTCCCAATCCCACCACTGAGTGTCTGTTTACATAATGTTCCAGATCAGAGAATGGGAATGGAAACAGCTCTAGCTACCAGATTCTAGAAGTAGTTAGTATTAGGATAGATAGCAGAGGTAGTATTCAGCAGGTTCTAACCAGTTCTACAGAACTGGTACCGGAAGTTTTGAGTAGTTCAGACAACCGGCAAATACTCTGACTGAAGATTTTACCGTATCCTTCCCCTGCCATGCCCACCAAGCCATGCGCTCAAAACCAGTAGTAAAAAAATTTGAATCCCATCACCAATAGACAGATTATCTAGACAGATAAACTATGTAGATTAAACCGTCAAAGTATACAAATAACAGAGAAGCTACAAAAGAATCAAGATGGCCATTATGATTATGCAATTGAAGCCAAATAAATTGAAGCCAAATAGTACAAATAAATTGAAGCCAAATTGTACAAATAAAAGACACTCAGAGACACCATTTTGACATTTTTAAAATACCGAAAGCCTTATCCACACTATAACCCAGCTAGCCTGTCCAGACCCATGGGAAATTTCTGAATTATTTCCTCTAGTAAAAGTAAATAAAATGTTTCAGAGGAAGAAAGAAATATAATTAATTAAATTGACTATACACCTTACTCTTTATTATTTTAAACATTTTTACTAAGCTCTTCAGCTGATTAATCCCCAAAGAAGCTTTCACAATAACATATTAGATTACAGCAACAGGCAATTCAAAGAGTGAGTAATTCTGTGTTTATTTTCTCTCTTCTGTTCACAAGATAGTTTTATCTTGAAAAGTAGAAACAGGTCAGTGCAAAACCAAAGAATGGCAGGCAAAGTAGAAAAAAGATGTGCAAGAAGATGAAAAAAAAGATAGGTGTGTGGAATCTTCATTCACACAACATTCTAAATAAAATATTAAAGTTACTTTGGTAATATGTCTTACCAGAGCCAGTTTTGTGTAGTGGTTAAAACATCAGACTACAACTGACAGACTGTAATTTCTAATCCTGCCTTAGGCACGAAGCCAATTGGGAAACCTTGGGCCAATCACTCTGTCTCAATGCTAGGGAGAAGTAAAGGCAAGCCACTTCAGAAAATCTTGCCAAGAAAACTGCAGAGTTTAGGCAGTCACTAGAAGTCAACATTGACTTGGAGGCACACATGCACAAAATGCTCATTACCTGCTTGAATATACTGAGAATATTGTTCTAACATGTGGTCTGTTTCTCTCTCAATATTGTTACAGGCGCTATTCCCAAGAAGTCTGTCATTTTTGTGCCCCTGAATGTTCATCAAATATGTGCCATTTGCAAAAAATTTTAACTGTAGCCAAGGCAATTTGCTCTGGAGGCTAAATAAAGATCCCAAAGATTTTACAACAATAGCAGATCACAGTGGCTGAAGAAAGCAAGGAAGACATGGTCAAGGCATTACGCTTAAAGGATGTCCATTAGATGCAGCTCTGCGGTAACCAAGAGTGACATTCTTCATGTTGTATCAGTTTAAAAATCCCAATAGATATAGATATAGATGTCAGCTATCAGGACAACTAGCTTCCATTGCCCATAGACATCCACATAGCCAGCACCTGTCTACACAGCAGATTGTTTGCCTTGTAGTGAAGGAATCAGTACAATCTGCTTCCCCCAGCTTTTTCCTCCTCCCTAGGCAAATGTACCAGCCACACACAGTGGAAGATGTGTGCCCCACCAGTAAGGAAGGCAATTTTATCATAATTTGCTGTGAGTGATGGATTTTAGTTCATCACAGCCAAATCTACTAGATGTATTCCTGATTTAATATACTGTATATTTTTAATATTCCTTTATTAATTTTGAATTCATGCAATGAAATGTTAGGTAGATTTAGCACCACTTAAATGCAGGAAGACATGCAGCTATGATCTTAGCAACAGCATGTATCAAAGTATTTTCAAAAAAGCAAGGAAGAAAAAAATCAGTACATCTATAGGGTTTCTTTTTAAGAAGCATTGCTTCATGATACTAAAAGATGATGGAGAATAAAATAAAGAAAATAAAGAAAACAAAACTCAAGTAAAACACATTATGTTTTATAACACTATAGAAAGAAATAGCTCAAATTTTCTCTGCAACATTAAAATTTGGTCACACAGAATATTATTACTCATTTTTTCCACTGTATCAATAAAGAGTCAATTCATATCATAAGCAAAAACCAAATATACTTATGTCGTTAAGACTCCAAGACTCTAAATTTGGAGTCATAGTTTTTTTTTTTGTTTTAGAAAAATTTGTTTATTTGATACTCCATATTTGGTAAATCAATAGTCCTTCCCTTCCTTCCTCACTCTCTCTAGAGGGATTCCAGGTAGCTTACCAGTACAGGTATGTAGTGATACATTCCACATTTTTAATACCAAAGTCACATTGACTTTTAAAAATGGTATTTTTTTTCTCAAAATTATATTAACAATCTTAGGAATATTAAAATAAAATTCCCTTCTGAGTTTAAGAGGCAATAATTTTCTGTGTATAGGTGTGTATGTGTGAGGGAGGGAAGGAAGGAGAGAAGAAGCGAGGAAGGAATAGGACAACACCATATCATATACTGAAATATTCCTTCTATTCATTTTACACTTCCAGCATAATAAAGTCAACAGACAACTTCTAAGATACCTGGTAAACATAAAAAAAAATTGAATTAGTTAATTTTTAAGTTCCTAAGAAATATACTTAATGAAGCTACATTGCACAGAATGGACATTCAAATATAATATTATTTGCAATCTCCATGCCAGAGTGTCTGTCAAAATCTATATTTTAAAATGGACAATGGCTCACAGTTACACACCTCAAAACAATTGACAAGAAAAGGCCTTTTGTGAAATTGAGACCAAATAGGGGCCTCAGGTTCATAGAGAATTCAAGTGATTTTTGTGACAGAAGTAATCTTTTGCACTTTCTGTTTAATTGCTTTAATTAGACAATACTTGGAAGGGTAGGTGAGAAAGCTCTTTTTTATTTTTTCAAAAGTACAACAAATGAATAAAATTTAAGAGATAGAGTAATGGTCCTTAAAAGAAAAAATGAATGATTGTACCTCCATAAGATAACAGAATTAACACGGAATGTGTTATGTGAACAGTCCAGCATTTGTTTATTTGTTAACTCTCTGTCTTTTTATTCAGCCGAACTTCTTGGATTCTTTCACCAGTCAAGTCAACATTACTGTCCTTTTAAAACAGCTGTAAATCTCTTTGATTGGGACTTGAGGCTGGAATCATTCAAGTTGTGTTAAATTAAACTATCTTATCTCCTTGAGTGCCATGAAGCCACTGGCATGTCCAGAGTTGTGCATGTACATGGCCTAGGGATGCCAACATTTGAAAGCTATTAGGACAGACATTTGAGAAGGAAACAGAAGCATGACTGCTATGCCTTCCTCACACAGTGCATTTTGTTCACATAAATGTACTTATGAATCTACACATGCACATGTATTTATAATATTTATAATATTCCAGGCTACCAAACTGAAATGCAATAGATTTTATTTCTTGTTCCGTAGGTATTTTTTTTCTTATTTCATGCAAAGCAGACAAATATAAATATCAGTGTCTCCTTTTATGTTACTGTGCTGGACAGAAAAGGAGAGACATGCACACACACCACCCTCAAAATGTTATTTTGCAGTCTCTGTAAGTTAAATTACTCAATCTCGAAGTTAAATTACTCAATCTTGAAGTTAAATTAGTTCTATTTTAATCTTTGTGTGTATGTGTGTGAATGTATGTACACGGTTATATTGCAGAGCAGACAAATGTAAGTTAAAAGCTTGCTTTTCAAAACCTCAATTTGCTTTTTCTATGCAACAGATTTTGGCTATGGAGAAGTATATAGGCTTAAATAACCACTTTTTGGTGTTGTGGGTATGAAGCAGGAGTGGGGAGACAATGACCTTCCTGAATGGTTCCCCTCCCCAACATTACTCAGGCTGATTGGGAAAGACTGGAAGTTCACTTTGGCAATCTGTGAAATTACACAAGTTTGTGGCAATTACCCACAATTACCCCATATTTTTTTCCACATTGGAATCAAATTGGACATCACACAAATATTCCAACTCAAAGCATATAATATATACTCAATTATACATATACATACTATTTTTCAGTCTGCTATATAACTAATACATGGTAGACAAATGCTTGAGGGGAACATGAAAGGGAACTGTATTTAGGTGGCTTTGTCTATCGTGAATCTTGGTGCCCTCTCATTTGGGCCTTGGTTCCGTCAACCATTAAGAAGCACAATGGCTCAGCAGTTAAAGACACTGAGCTTGTCAGCTGGCAGCCTGGGTTCAAAATCTGAGTGCCATGTGACAGAGTGAGGCCCTGTTACTTGCCCCAGCTCCTGCCAACCTAGCAGTTCAAAAGCATGCCAATGAGAGTAGATAAATAGGTATCTCTTCAATGGAAAACTAAGCATGTTCCATGTACTTTAGCATATAATCATGCTGGCCACATGATCAGGAAGTGTCTTTGGACAACACTGGTTCCCTAGGCTAAGAAACAGAGATGAGCACAATCTCCTAGAGTCAGAAACAACTGGGCAGGGGAAACCTTTACCTTTTCTGTCAACCATTAGTTTCCTTAAATCCTAGTGGGCATCAATCTGTACTTTAGTGGAGACATGATGATTTAACTAAGGATAATCACAACTTGTAAAGACTAATTGGAAATCAAAATCCTATCTTAGTCACCAATTAATTTGTTTTATGTTGCTACAGAAAGTTTATCCAAGCAATCTAGAATAAATAGAAGCCCAATGATTATCAAATCCATTAAGCTGGGTTACTCAGCAATTGTGTGGATGTCTATATCCATTCCAGATGCATTTAAAGAGACACCTTATTGATTTCAATCGCAATTAATAGCTGTCTCAGACTTCAATTTTGATGGAAGAACAGAGTACAATTTTTAAAAAATAAATAATTCAAAGGAACAGAATCCATTGTTGTCAAATCAATTAGACAGCTGCAACTGGAAGAAGCAGCTCATTGCCTCATATCTGCTATAGGACCATTAATATAAAAGTGTTTAACTAGTCTTTTCTACATCTTGGTTCTGAGCAATAAAATGACGATTTTTGCCTGCTTCATTTCAACACTGTAGGTTTTTTAAAAAGATGGTCTACAATTTGTAAGTGGTAATACTGAAAATAAAGACCAGCTTTCCATGTCATAACCTTCAAGGATCTAAAATTAGCTTTTAAGCACAAGTGATCTGTGGATTATTTAGTAGAATGTTATAAATTTAAAGTATGTATTAATAGCAGAGTTTTCTGAATTTCTCACAGTCTCAAAATAACAGTAAAACTATAACAGATGAAAATGAAGAGAGAAAGACAAAATAATGTCATTTTCACCCTTCTTTTTCAAAGTTACATTTCCAAAGAAGACTTGAGCATTTACCATAAAGAGTCTGAATGTCAATTATAGCAGCCAAACAAAACTCCTTTTAGAGATCAGGTAATCATTGCTTCAAAATGTGAAGCTTTTCTGGAAAGCTTTCAAATCAATATCAGAATCAAATATAAATTCTATGCCTTAATTTTAAAGTTAAGCTATGAAATTATTTTTGCAATTCAAACAGTGGAAAAGCTAACAAGCTATGAACCAAAACATACTTAGGAGTATTCTTGATTCATTTCAACAAAACAAAATTTAAAATAAGAATGTTGAATAAAGAAAGTGTTCCATCCGGAAAAACGCGAGGTAGACCGGGTTCCAACAGCAAATGTATTTATTTCAATAGTTACAGCAAAC
>BHFT01047322.1:0-25225 GCA_004320025.1 Laticauda laticaudata | reverse complement strand
TCCACAGTATTTTGCTGGTCTACTGATTTAGTCACTTTGTTGAAGAATGAAATAAGATTGGTTTGGCATGATCTGTTATTAACAAACCTATGCTGACTGCTAGTTATTGCTTTACTTGTTTCTAGATGTTGGCAGATCTGGTTTTATTATTATTATTATTATTGTGTCTTAGTTCATTTACCTTTTAAGATGTTAATGAATAGCAGGAAATACTGGAAGAGATATATCATGATATAATTGCCAGACTGGTCAGAGCCAGTCTTCTGAATTCTTTCCAAAATGAATTGTCAACCAGCTGAGTTCTTCAAAACCCCTGTTATGTCTTCCTTGAAACTTAGGCCAGCTAACAAGTAGCAATCTGGACCAGAATGAGTTGATATACTCAGCCCATAGAATGTTATGGATGATATAAACTCATTATCTTTCACATCATTCCTGTGTCTGCAATTTATCTGTCCCTTGCCAATATATCCTCCAGGGTTTTTTAAAGGTTTGTTTTCCCCCATACTTGGAGTTCCGCAGAACCATGAATGAATTCCCTGCCTATAATTATCAAGCCAATCAGCATTATTTGTGACATATCACTGCAAGAACCATTTTGCTGGGAGGTAGCAATATGAAACAATAGGCTTGTAAAATGTAATTCATAAGTGCTGTAATGTAAGGGATGTTTTATTCAAGCAATAGATGAAGATAATGGCTTACCTAGGCTGTTGTTCCTTTTGCTGGATATAGCATAAAAACAAGATGGTTTGAGTATCAGTAAAAGAGGGCAAGTTTCCAGCTTTCTTTGTATCTTCTGGTGGTGTTTTCTAATGTAAAAACATAGGAAATAGAGATGTGTTCTGCCCTTCTTCCCTATAGTGACTCTTATATTTAGTTTTCCTTGAGAATTCTTGATTATTACATTTTACTGAATACGATAATTCAGATTGTTCCAAATTTCAGGCAAAAAGTGATTATTTAGACTCCCCTTCTTAATTTTCCTGTAACAATCCTTCAGGATGTTCACCTTAAAAGGGGCATAACATTTGAATTTTGATGATAGTGAATATTTCCCTTATTTTTCATAATTCAACACTCAATTTTGTCTTTTTTAGTATAGGGAAACATCTTAAAACTGAGGCATATGTCTGGCTACCCAATCTTCTCAGTAATGCCATTTTATTTTTTTCATTTTTTGTGAATTATGAACCTGGGAAGGAAGAATAGAGAAGGGATGAAAGATATGTAAAAGCTGAACAAGAGAGGAATAAGATATTCAGAAATCAGACAGAAGTAAATCAAGCTGAGAATTAAACAAATTCTGGATTAATGCAAACAGCAGGAAACTACATCGAGTATCTGAGAATAATAATCAGCAAAGTGACTACATCAGAAAAAGGAAGTGTATTTAGTCGCAGGCATGTTAGTATAAGCTGTCTAGTATAAATACAGCATTGTGACTTCATAATCCCCATGCTGAGTTGAACCACCTCCTCTTATATCCATCCTCAATGTGAAAAAAATAGTATTCAAAGTGACACAGGGAAGTGCATTAGGAATTAAACTGAACGGTGAAGCAGAACATTTGAATGGCATGTTTACTCACAGAATAGGAGAGAAAATACCTATGTGGAGCCTCTGGAACACTTCTCGTATTACAAGGCTGAAAGATAATGGAGAAATGAAAAAAAAAGAGTAAAAAAGTAAAGGAATAATGTTTGGATTAATACTCTCAGACATACTGAAAGGCTTGTAGGAGTAAGATAATGTGTAAATCAGATAAATATGTATACATACATACATACATACATACATACATACATATTATATTTTTCCTACATGTTAAAGATATATGCAATTCCTGGGAACCTGGACCTTCCAGATGATGTTGGATTTCAACTCTAAGTATTCATTGTCACTGGTTATACCAGCTAGGAGTTCTGAATGTTACAATTCAGTGTGAGCTCTAGAATCCTAGACTGATCCTCATTTGCTTAATCCCATTTAAAGTGAGGGAAGAATCAGGGAAGTAGGGCCTGAAAAGCAGTTGTTTTAATGAAACAGGACTTTACCAGACTGAGTATGCACCTTTAAGTCCTTGAAAAAAGTAAAATGTGGAAAATGAGCAGCAAATGTTAAATGTATGTTCATAGGAAGCCTAGTGGATGTATATCGGATGCAAACCGTTCACTTCGCATCCTTTCTATTTCCATGCTACTAAAGCTGTGTAGACGTTCTGTGCATCTTTTGTTTCCTCCCTCTTTCTGTTTTCAGCTGCAACGGATGTGAGTTGCGAGGATGCCCAGAGGATGCAGAAAGGATACAGCGGACGTTTAATGGATGATAAACAGACATAGAACGTTTGTTGCTCAGATGTCACGGATTTACATCGTACACANGATAGAGCGTATGAAACACGTATGCAGTGAATACACAATGGATGCATCGTGTTTTCCAACGGATGGCAAGCTTTTTTTAAACGTTTTATATCCTCTTTGCATCCGTTGGTGCAGTGGGACATGGGCTTTACCTAAGGCAAAACAGAGAAGATAAAACTGTTCCTTTCCAGTCTCAGCCCCCCATCACCTTGCACACTGAGTACTGAGATGGCTCATATCCTACAAGAAGAAAGGTGTTCCAGCACCCTGTAGAATGTTTTGATTTAGAAACTTTTGATGTGAAAACCTATTCCCTATTTCAAACTTTGATTGTTTATTTCGAATAGCAACCTAGTTTACATTCAGGTTCACCAGAATGTGATGGAAACATTGTATGAAGTTTTTTAAAAGTGTAGTTCTTGTTATTTTTAGAGCAAATAAATGAAATTGTACACTTTTTTAAAAAAATGCTCGAATGTCTATGTGCTGTGCAACACAAGCTTTGCACACTTACCATTAACTGCCAAGCATTATAACAAAGTTTTTATTTTGATAGCATAACTAAAGTCTGCAATGAATTAGAGAAAGACCTTAAGGCCCTGTCACACTGGCCAACGGATGCAAAACATTAGTAAAAAGGACACAGCGGATGAGAAAAATGTTCCATCCATTGTTATCTGCTCTCAAAAGTGCCCCAAATTTGCATAAATAGAGCGGATAACACGGAAAGGAACAGATGGGGAGAGGACGCAGGGCGGATGGAAAGTGGATGCGCCACGGAAGCCTAGCGGATGGAAGCGGATGGGAGTGGATGGCACATCCGTAAGGCTTCCGGGGGAGCGCAGGAAAGCGGACACGGAACGGACACAGCAGATGCAGAATGGATGCCGAGCGGATGAAGCGGATGCCTAGTGGATGAAGCGGATGCACAGCGGAAGCCTAGCGGATGAACAGTGGAAGCCTAGCGGATGCCTAGCATTCACTGCGCATGCGGGGAGGATGCATTGCATCAGCCCCGCGGATATAAAGGGAGGCAGATTCCCAAGCGAGGTCACCATGCAGAGGAAAGACCTGCTTTCCAGACACAGTGAGTCTCCTTTGCCAGCCTGCCCTCGTGGCCTGCCTGGCCAGCATTGCTGCAGCAATTGTGCCTGCCGATCCTGCCACCTCCCTGCCAGCCTGGCCCTGCCAGCCTTGCTCGCGAGCCTGCCCTGCAGCCTTGCTGCCTCTGGCCAATGCAGCCTGCCTGCCTCTCGCTTGCTGCCTGCTCGCTTGCTGCCACACTATCCTGCTTAGGCTGCCTGCCACCAGACAACCCCACGAACCTATGGGAAGAAGAGAGAGCCAAAGCCATCTTGCTGCAGCCCTGGCAATAGAGGAAAGGGCCACCTCCTCCACCCCCTGGCGCCTTCACTCTGCTTCTTCTAGGTCTTCTCGCAGGCACGGGGCGTCGCTCTCCTGGGGCTTCTGCTGCTTTCTGCTTCTGGAGGAGCTACATGATGCTGATTTATTCTGGTGTGGTTGTCTGCTCTGTGCTTACTCTGCTGATGCTCGCTTCTGCCAAGGTGGTTGCTTCTGCTTGGTACTTACTCTCGCATTGCACTGCTCCTCGGTGCTTGGGGCTTCTGCTGACTGCTTGCTTCTGGCAGGAGCTGACTACCATGGCTTCTGGCAGGCTGGTGCTTCTGCTTGCTGGTTGCTTACTCTGGTTTAGCTTGCTTCTCGTCCATGCTGGTCCTGTGCTTCGGTGCCTCCTGGTCTTGCTATCCTGCTGAGGTCCTGCTCGTGTGCTTCCTGGTCTTGCTCGTCCTTCCTGTCTCTGCTGGTTCTGCTTCATGCTGTCCTGCGTCCTGCTGTTGCTCCTGGCGTCCGCTGCTGGGCTCCTGGCTGCTTGCTGCGCGCTGGCTGGTGCTTACTCTGCTGCTGCTGATCCTGGTCCTGCTGGTGCTGGTGCTGGGTGCTGGTGCTGGTTGCTGGTGCTGCTGGTGCCCTGCTGCTGCTGCTGGCTGCTGATTTGATTCCTGCTGGTGCTGGCTGCTGCTGCTGCTGCTGATGATGATGAAATGATAATGGATGATGATGTCCTGCCTGGTCGCTGGTGCTGGTGGTGGTGTGGAGGAGCAGCCCATACAACCTGGAAGCCCCTCTGATAGGAGGGCCTATATGGTCCTGCCAAAGGGAGGAAGAGCACTATTGCGAAGAGGGAGAGGAGCAATACTCCATTGGAGAAGGAACACGAGGATGAGGTGCTGAGTGGTGTGAGAGAGAATGACTATCTATGGGCGGGAAGGGACACAGCTCTACAGGGACACCAAAAGGGAAGCAGGCTGCTTGGAGAGAGAAAGGAGAGAGTCCTGGGCTACACTTCGGAGGTTCTCCTCGGCTCGGTAGAAGCACATGCACACCTGGAACAGGAACGCTGGCACCTTCAAGAAATCTGGCCAGGGGCATCGGTCAAGCCTGACAGACAGAGAGACCTACATCATGGCCAGGTGCAGCTTCCTGGAGGGGTGAGAATCTGCCACCCAAGGAGCAGCCCCTCTCACAACCCTCTCTCTCCGGCAAGCCGTGCTGAGAGCCAGTCCTCTTCAGCGAGAGTCAGCTCCTATCTCCAGGCAGGTTTCCGGTGGAGCGTCCACGGCGAAGAACCCGCGGAACAGTTGTTTTTTAACCATGGCGGGCACGTGGAGGACTCCCTGCGAGCAGTGGGAGAAAGGAGACGGCACTTCCACCACAAGTCCAAACCCGCATCCACCCCCAGCTACCACCTCCACAGAAAGTCAGGTAGAGCCAGACAGGAAGCAACAGAGCCACACTGTCGCTGGGATCCAGGGAACATCGCACCAGCATAGATCCTCTGCTCTCTCAGCTGGTCCCAGCACTTGACTCCTGCATCTTTCCAAACTCCAAGCCTTCTCACCTATGTCAACCAGACCCTCACAGACACAGCGGCAACCCCTGTAAACCAGGTGGTGAAGGACCGGATCACGAGCTGCTCAACAACCCTCCAGATTCCAGGAGGAACTGTGTCCTCCACTCCAGTCCAGTCTAGCTCCTCCAAGATACTACCAGGTATGTCAGCTCACTCATTCCAAGGCTTGTCCACAGGCCCTAACCTCCAGGGCTACGGCTACCAGGAGGTCCAGCAGCACAGGCGCAAGCAGCCTTCCCATCCAGGCCCAGGCCTCATCGGATGCCACCATTGCCCACCGGTTCCACTGATGCCACCGATGCCACCCACGCCACCCGACTGCCACGCCACCCGACTGAGCTCCCGCAGCCAGGCCTCACATCATGAACCAACCCCCCACTACACTGCTCCCTTCCTCTCAACTCCATCAGCACACAGCTCGCGCTTCAAGTACATCTGTCGTCGGTATATGGGACTGACACACTGTCATGGAATGGAGGAAGGAGCTCTCCACCATCACGGGGCTGAGCCAGCTGTCTGAAGAGCTTCCTCAAACACACCGTCACCTGTTGTCCTTCGGGGCCAGGCACCCACCAGTGGGCGTTTCAGACCAGCACTCCAGCCAGCAGCCACCTCCACAGCACCAGGACCCTTCACCCCTGAGACTGGGCACACCTCCCGAGTGACTGATAAGAGTGCCAGAAGGACTGGGTGTGCTACCTGTAGACTTTATTTGGACACTTGACGTTGGTCAATTTTTCTTTTTACAGCTATGTTTATTAATAAATGGATTACTTTGCTTTCACACCACTTGGCTCATTTATTTATTAAATAAAGTCTTGTGGAAACTTTAGAAATGGTTTTAATGCCTTTGCATGCTTGTGGGGATAGGGTTAAGAATCATGCATTGGGTGGGCGAGGGATAACGTTTGGGAGCGTAAAGATAGGGATGGGCAGGGATACCTGTAGGACATGGGTAGGATATCTGTGGGATGAAGTTAAGATAGCTGTGGATGAGGCAAAGGGATACCTTTGGTGGGTTGAATAGCTGTGGATGGGTGAGATAGCTGTGGGGATAGATAAACTCCAGTGCAGGCATAGTGGGACTGTATGTCCACCCTCCCAGGTGCCACACCTTTGGCCCTTCAATTACCAAAAATCAATGTAAGCATTGATCCACACAATTGTGAACATAAACACAAGCTCTTTATTAAATGCCCTGTTCATTGTTAGGCCCACCCAACATACATGGCCCGATCTCATCCATGTGAATGAGACAGGCTGAAGGAAGCATCCATTAATCATCTACCATCCTGTCTTGCCACTCCACTGCTTCTAGCTGGGGAGTTGCACCAGTGTTTCAGGAAGGTTGCGCTGCTTCTTCCCTTCACGTGCAAGCTCTGTTGGGGCCTTGCACATCCTCAGTATTTATAAGGTTTTGCCATTTGCCTCCAATTCACCAGGCCCCATGTCCCCATTCCCTTGTGGCGGTCCACGAGCCTGTTCTGCAACACTGGGTAGCGGTGCGCATGAGATTGTGCAGGAATGCAGCAAGCTTCCACAATCTCGTCACAGTCTCTGGGGCGACTGCTGCATGTGGGTGAGAAGTTACCTGAAGCTGTTTGGCCAGGATGCCAAAGGCGTTCTCCACCACCTGCCTTGCCCTGGACCGCCTGTAGTTGAAGATCCTCTCTCATCGGCGTGAGGCATCTGGGAGGTGTAGGGCTTCAATGAAGGTAGGTTCTGATGGAGAAGTGCATCATCCCCCATGATAGAATAGGGAGCATCTGGCGGTGTCGTTGGGCAGGGAGTCTGATCTGGGAAGCCCATGATGAGTGTTGGTATCCAGCCCCTCCTTGAGATGACTGGTGTTTTGTACCTGGGCATCGTGAAGGATGAGCCGTTGCCTGGAAGCATCGATGTTGTCAGCAATTGACCATGGCAAAGAGGGACAATGGTGAAGAAGCTACCTAGTACATTCATAAGTGGACCCCTGACCTTGCTGGAGCTTTGCAGGGCCACGTGTCTTGCCCCTCTGTGCTCCAAACGTGTTGGAGGAAGTTCCACCTCTGATCACCACTGCTCTCTGCAACTTTCTTCCCTCCTTCCTTCAGTGGAGGGGCGACTGGAGGAGCTCCTCCTGTGTATTCTCAATGAATGCGCCTTGCACCACTGTCTCTGACACAATGCTGATATCTGGTGTTTTGTTGGCACTCCAGCTGTACTGCATGCTCCTGTAATGTGGTCCCTGAGGCCAGGTGTGCGCGCAGAGTGAGTGCCACATTGAGCCCAGTCCAGGCTGGGCTGGAAGTTGATGCTCTGCTTGGTCAACCTGGGTGTCAGCCGCTGGCACAAGTTCGTCAAACATGGCTGGAGGCATCCTCATGAAGTTTTGAATTGACGGTGTCTTCGTTCCGAGCTCCACCATCAGCTTGTTGTAGCAGTACCATACTCTGCTCTTTCTCCTGATCCATCTTCGACCCAGACGCTTCTTGGCCGCCTCCTTTTCTTCCCGTAGTGAAGTCACAGAGCCTGTAGATGGCTTCGCCACTGTTGCAGAAATGATGGTGGCTACCAAAAGAGAGTTGTTTACGATCCAAGGTGGACATCAAGTGGGATGCTGGTGGAAGAGCAAGAGGCAGATTGAGGCTGCGATGTCTGCACAGCAGGGCTGCTGGTCTGAAAGTGAGATCCAGGTGAGTTGGTCCCTTTTTGTGGGGCATATAAAGGTTCTCCCCTATGTGTCCTTTTTGCATCCTCTGCGCCATCCTCTAGAACATCCTTAAATAATCCGAGATAGGTCCCCTCTGCAAATGTTTTTTTCCATTTTAAATGCTTTCTTTTGCATGCTGCATCCGCTTTCATGCCTTTCTCCATCCATGCCTACTAAATGCTGTGCGGTCCAGTTTCCGTTGCCTGTTCCCGCTTCCTCCGTGTGTCCGTTTACCGCTGGAGCGGATGTGAGTTGTGCGGATGCCGCAGGGATGCCTAGCAGATGTATGCAGACGCGTAACGGGATGCTGACGATGCAGAATGGATGTCCCCCGTATGCCTAGCGGATGCAGAACAGACGCGTTGGGATACGTTTTCCGCTCAAAAGTTTTAATGCAGCTCAAAACCTTTTGAGCGATGAATGTCAATAGACAGATGTCTGGACGGATAGAGAGGAAGCAAAACGGAGGCAGTGAGTCCAGAACGGATGCACGCGTTTTAACCAACGAATGGCAAGTGTTTTTCTCCGTTTTACATCCTCTTTCCATCCGTTGGTGCAGTGTGACAGGGGCTTTAGCTGCTGCAGGACATAGAATCATATCAACTGAAACTGTAAGAATTAAAGAAACTTTGAACAGATCAGTAAATGCTTCTTGTTGAAAGGCCCATAAAATAAAATCTAATTAAGGGAGATGAAAATATTGAAGTGTGCTATACTATTTTACAATTTGTATTTCTTTTTGTAATTGAATATTACAAAATATTGAATAACTGAATTTGTATGGCTAATGAATAATGGAACAGAAAGGGTTTCTTATCTTTTATTAATATTCAGGAGATAATGAAATCATCAACCAAACTGTATTATGGTCCATTGTTGTAATCCATTCCGATGGTTCAGTAAATAATAGCAAAACTCCCTCTTCCTGTCCTATTAATTCAAAATTGAAAGGAAACAATTATGTGGCAAAAATATGCTTGAAATTTATTCCATAAATGAAACTGGATAGAAAATCAGAATGTCCTTCAGAAATAGTGAATTTATATTTTCTTGAATAAGTCTAAATAAGGTGAAGCTTTTTTCTAGTACTAGATAAACAATTCATTATCTTTAAACATTTGTGGCAGATTTAAGAAACCTGCATGTTATTTTTGACATTGTGTAAATCTTTTTTTTTAAATAGAGGAATACATATTTATCAAATATAAGCATCTATTTCTTTTTGTCAGGTAAAAAAAGTTCCAAAAATATGAAAGGAAAAAAGTGGTGTAAAATAGTGGAATTAAAAGAAGATGTATGAACTGAATTTTGTAATGGAAAACATATTTCTGGCAAAATGATTTCCTTGTTGTTGAATTTATTATACATTTTGGATTTGCTGGCTGAAATAAATCCACATATCTAGTGCTGTAGCCTCACAAGTTTATCAGTGCCAGCCTAGATATTAATATCAATTTCATTGGAGAATATACAGGTGAAACTCAAAAAATTAGAATATCATACAAAAGTTCATTTTTTTCAGTAATGCAATTTAAAAGGTGAACCTAATATATGAGATAGACTCATTGTATGCAAAGCAAGACAGCTCAAGCCATGATGTGTTATAATTGAGATGATTATGGCTTACAGCTCATAAAAACCTCAAATCCACAGTATCAGAAAATTAGAATATTGTGAAAAGGTTCAATATTCTAGGCTCAAAGTATCCCACTCTAATCAGCTCATTAAGCCATAACACCTGCAAAGGGTTCCTGAGCCTTTAAATGGTCTCTCAGTCTGGTTCAGTAGGAATCACAATCATGGGAAAAACTGCTGACCTGATAGTTGTGCAGAAAACCATCATCGAAACCCTCCATAAGGAGGGAAAGCCTCAAAAGGTTGCAAAAGAAGTTGGATGTTACCAAAGTGCTGTATTGAAGCACATTAATAGAAAGTTATGTGGAAGGGAAAAGTGTGGAAGAAAAAAGTGCACAAGCNTCTGTCTGTCTGTCTGTCTGTCTATCTATCTATCTATCTATCTATCTATCTATCTATCTATCTATCTATCTATCTATCTATCTATCTATCTATCTATCTATCTATCTATCTATCTCATAACACACACACAAACCTGGCAGCTAAAATGGTTGAAATGTAAGTCACCTCAATCTTTCCTTGTTCAAAAACGGTTGCCATCCTTGTAATGCCAGTTCATAACATTTAACTTTTGATTTATAGATTTGGAGCAAAGTGTGCCAGAAATCAAAGATGGACCTCCAGATGCTATTTGCCTTTTGATCCCCAGTGGTGTTTTACTGCTATTCTCTATCATTTTGAATTAAGTGTTGTTCGCCTGGTTTTCAGACCTTGTCAGTCTATTCAGGGGGGAAAGGCTTCAGGTTTCTTCCCTAAGGTGCATCAAAGAATGATCAAATCTCATAATGCCTTTTGCTCCATGTAATTTATAGTCTGGGCTTATGATGAACATATAAGAAGAGATGGAGACTTGGTAAAAGGGATGAAAGTAATAAAGGTCAAAGCCATTCATTCAGCTGAGGGAGTCATATTTCAACAAGATACTGCATTTAATCTTGATGATTAAATGTGACTCCAAATTGGAAATGTTTGCATTATGAAAAATACATTCTGACTTGCATAAGGTATCTTCAGGGGATTGCTCTGACCGGTTTAATTGTGTTTTTCAGGTCACTTTGCAAAGTCTTAGAAATTCTCTGAAGGTTTTTTTTAGAGAAGAAATTGATCTTACATTGTTTTATTACTTTATGTTTTGAATGTTTGCTATTCTTCGTCCCTCTTGGATGTATTTTACAAAAATGGAGGAGAAGGAAGATAAGGAGGAGGAGGAGAAAGAGGAGGAGGAGGAGGTGAAAGAGGAGAAGGAGGAGGTGGTGGAGGACAAGGAAGAGGAGAAGGAGAAGGAGGAGGAGGAAGATAAGAAGGAGGAGGAGGAGAAGGAGGAGGAGAAGAGGAGGAAGAGAAGGAGGAGGAGGAGGAAGAGAAGGAGGAGAAGGAGGAGGTGGTGGAGTGGGGGGAGGAAGAGAAGAAGGAGAAGGAGGTGGTGGAGGAGGAGGAAGAGGAGAAGGAAGAGGAGGAGGAGGAGGTGGTAGTAGATGAACTATATAGTTACCTTTTCCTGAACTTCTGAGAGGTAGCTGCATCAGGAAAAGGGCAAACTTTTTTCACAATAAATACCATTGCCCACCCATCCAAAAGGCAGAAAACTCACATGATTTCAAATCTTATGATATTTTGACATGGAAACACCTTCTTGTTTGAATTTTCTTGCACATCATGCTAGAACATGACGTTTATGCCAAATCTAGCCACTTTGCAAGTTTCCAATTGTAGTTGTAAAGTGACATTTTTACTTAATTTGGATGCCAGGTGGGTCTGGCTAGGCAATCAGTCCCTCAGGTTTTGAACCCTTGAAGTAATGATTATAAGCAAAAGTAATCCTCCTCAAGAATTTGGAAGTGGAAATTGGTGTGTGAAGAACATGACTGGGATTTTCAAATTGTTCACTTGCTCTGTATTATTTGCCAGTGATGGACGTAACATGTGAATTGAACTCATTGGAACTGAAACGCTCCAAGAATCATTGAGCAGGCCATAAACACCTAATCCATACCTAATTTCATCATGACATCAAAGTGATAAAATATATGATGACATTCAATGATGTTCTAACCTTTGGAACTTGCATTGTGGCATCACACATAAGTCAGATAACAGATAATCAGAGTTGGAAGGGACCTTGTAGGTCATCCAGTTCAACCCCCCCACCCAAGTGGGAGACCCGACACCATTTCTGACAAATGGCAGCCTAATCTCTTCTTGAAACCCTCCAGTGATGAAGCTCCCACAACTTCTGAAGGCAACTTTTGTTCTATTGGTTGATTGTTCTCACTGTCAGAAAATTTCTCCTTATTTCCAGGTTAAATCTCTCCTTGTTCAGTTTCCATCCATTATTCCTTGTCTGGCCTTCAGGTGTTTTGGAAAATAGTGACCCCACTCCTCTCTGTGGCAGCCCTGAAATATTGGAAGACTACTATCTTCCCTGGTTCTTCTCTTTACTAGACTAGCCAGACCCAGTTCCTATAACTGTTCTTCATATCTTTTAGTCTCCAATCCCCTCATCATCCTGGTTGCTCTTTTCTGTACTCTTTCTAGAGTCTCAACATCTTTTTTATAATGTGGTGACCAAAACTGGATGCAGTACTCTAGGTGTGGTCTTACTAATGCTTTATAGAGTGATATTAGTACCTCCCTTGATCTTGATTGTATCCCTCTGTTAATGCAACTTAAGATTACATTAGCATTTTTGTCTGCTGCTGCACACTGCTGGCTCCTATTTAGCTGGTTGTCCACTAAGACTCCAAAATCCCTCTCACAGTAACTGCTACTGAGCCCAGTTTCACCCAATCTGTATGTGTACTTTTGATTTTTCTTGCCTAAGTGTAAGACTTCAATTTTCTCTAAGTCCTTAAGGGGCTGAGTTTCACTGCAACATTATGGAGCATGTTTCATTTCTTTCCTTCCATTCTTGCTTCCCTTAGGGCAGAGCTATCAAACTCCCAGCCCACAGACCAGATACATCATGTGCTGGCCATGCCCATGCCTGGTTTAGCGAAGAGGAAAAAAGCCCCAATATGTCATGTGCCATTTCTGTGATGCCACAAGTTTGATTCCCTTACCCTAGGGACCCCCTTGTAATAAGAGATACTTTGTGAGAGAAATGATAATTATTTCTGTAAAGAAAAAAGCAATAGTGACGCTATATTTATCCTCTGTATAACCTAAGAATCCCTGATGGGAAATTATGGAAGGAATTGTATAAGAAGATTAGCTGAAAGGAAAAAGCAAGGCTATAAAAGTCTTGGCACATTCCAGTTAGGACATTAGCTGGCAGGTCAAAGGAACATAGTTGGCAGGTTAAGAGATCAGTTGTCAGATAAAATTAATAATCGTAGGATGTAGAAACTGTAGAGGGGATTGAGTGGCTGGAAAGATTGTGAACCCAGAAAGGGGAAGTAACTGGGTGGAGTTTTTGGAACTGTATTGTTTGAAACTGTATTTAAACCCCAGTATTCCTATGTAAAATGTCTTCTGTGGCTCCACCTATATGAAGACAGAACTGTTCCCTTTTTCTGGCAGCTCTGTGCATGTGCACATCAGGAATAGACTCCAGCCATTCTTCTGCTCCACTGATCTCTGACTCCGAAGGCAGCTGATAACTGTTAGACGGCCCTGGTCCCATCTCCAACACAAAGCCCTCATCAGAGCCTTCCCCAGACTCTAGCACCGGCCCATGTTCCTTCCCAACCTCCTCACTGTCCCATTCTGCCGCCAGCTTCACTGGCCACTGATGGGCCACACACCGGTGGGCTCTTCTTACTTATCTGGAATGCAGTTTTTCTATTGGTCAAAATTTTTCACCTTTTCCCTTGATTTGAGCTTTTGCATTCTGGTCTTCACAAAAAAAATGATCTGAGTCTTCAGGTTTCCCTTTCAAAAGGAAGATTTTTTTTTCTTTTAGCTAAATTAACAAGTATTAGAAATTGAACATTTTGCATTATTTCTCCCATCCCTTATTCAGCCCTGCTTCTTTTTCTCTCATTGTAGCAACTGATTTGAGGAGGAGAGGGTGATAGGTGCCACTGGTTAGGGCGGGCTGCCAATTTACTTTCACAGGCAGGCTTGGATTCTGCAGCATTTCAAACAAGGCTTGTTTTGGGGATCAGGGGCTGTCGGCATTGTCACTGAAAGTCTCAGAGCATGTTAAAGTTGGTGGCATTTTGAAGATGCAAAACACAAGCTGCCAAGTCAGCTCTGCTGTCCTGTTCTATCCCAAGCAGTGACAGAAAAACCTAGTTAAGCTGATGCATACAAATGGACTGGAAGGGGGCCTAAATGAATGATGTGGCCTAGTGATACCCCTGAGTGGAAGAATGTTTAATTTATCTGTTTATATTACTTAGTTTTATGCTTCTCGTTTAAGGAAAAGCAGGAATTGGGCAACCAGCAGCTTTCAAATAATACATTATGGGGGTAGCTATTTTAATAAAGAGCTTGTTTTGATAGATATACATGGTGAGAGCTATTTCATTAAATAAACTAGTATATTTAGATGTGCAGTAATGCTGATTGAAATAAAGAATAGAGTTGGCAGGGACGTTGGAGATCTAGTGCAGTGGTGGCTAACCTTTTTGAGCTTCTGTGCCAAAAATTGTGTGTGCGCTCGTGCTCACGTGCCAGCATCCAGAAGGCAGTGCGCATCCCCCCAATGGCCCCTGTGCATGTGTGTACAATTCCCCCACACACACACGCCATCCCCTTACCTGCATTGCACCTCCCTCTGATTTTTGGCCTCCCAGAGGCTTGATGAAAGCTTCTGCAGCGTCTGCAGCCCAAAAAATAGTCCCATTTTGTCACTTCCGGTATTTCCAGAAATACAGGAAGTGACAAATGGAGCTATTTTTTGGGCTGCAGAGCCTTTCCTCAAGCCTGTGGGAGGTCAAAAATCAGCTGGGAGGCGCACGCAGGTGCAGTGAGGTAAGTTTACCTGGGGCTCACCTGCTGGCACAAATGGCTCTGTGTGCCACCTGTGGCACGTGTGCCATAGATTCACCATCTATGTTGGTTGTTCTAGTACAATATGATTCAACTGTGTTTACCACCAGTTCTTTGGGCATGATTTGGTGGGTGCACTTTGTGCATGTACACAGAGGATTTGACAATGACCTTCTCCTGCATTCCTGCACTCTTCCTGTATCTTCAACAGCTTATCTGCAGCAATCCATTGTGCCGCGTGAAGCAGGTGAGCTTCAAAACCAGGGAATAATTCTCAGAGCTACTGGTTCGACTGAACTGGGTCAAACCAGTAGAATATGTTTTAGTTCTGATTAAATATTAAAAATATTTATCGGATTCATAAATACCAATGTAGAAATATATATATCAAATTATTAAAAATGTATACTCCATTTCTCCCCATGCTTATGGAATGTTAAAACGTCATACATAGATTATAATTACACCTGACTATATATTGAAGCCGAAAGCTGAAGATGGCGAGTGGGACCTCATCGAAATGTTGCCAAGATGCTCTCAATCTTACATGGGAAAAGACCCAAACACGCCAAGACCCGCATACCTGTACCCATGAAAATCTACGAAAACACACACACACAGAAACACACACACACACACACACACACATATATGTATGTGTGTGTGCGTGTGTGTGTGTGTTTACATTTTTGCGGGTACTTACCTGAATGCAGTTCAGCTTCCTTCGAGTATTATCCCACGTCATTGTAGTTGTGCTTTTAAAGTTGTAGCAACCATTTCGGCCAGAAATCTCATCTGCCATCAAACAGGCCTTCCTGTATATTTCGTCTGTGGGTCAGGCTATCACAGCCATCAGTTTTAAAATTTGAGGCTAGCCTACTGTTGGCCAGGATGGTTTTTTTTCTCATCCCTGATTGGTTGGGATTTTAAGTCCCTGTGTTTTATTGAGGTCCCTTGGAGTTTGTCTGTTTGTGTTCCTGGTTTCTTCTGTCTGTTTTGGTGGCCTTGATTGGCTGGCAACACTGTGTTCCCTTTGTTGAGGCTTCATGGAGCTTGGCTTCGCGTAAAAGGACGGCTATCATCTCTTAGGAAGCTTAGGTTTCATCTTGGTTGCCTGTTTGGGTTGTGTTTAAGCTGGAGGTATCAGGGGGAGTCTGTTTGTGCTCAGGGTTGCCTGGCTTATGGTGTGGAAGACTTTCTGTTCTAGAGTGCAGGCTTCCAAATGATTGACGGTCTGTGGAATCATCTCTCTATTTCATGCTTCAGGTTCTTTTTTCAATCCTATGGCTACTCTGATAATCTGTGGCTGGGGTTTTCTATAGTGCCTAGGTTTTGGTGCCATTGAAGGATGCTGAATGACGCTGTGGCTTTGAATTGTGTTGGACAAGTGAGGAAGTGTGTTCGCAGGTTTTTACTGCATTTAGTGTTCATCAGGGTAGGTTACTTATTCTTTATTGGTCTATCTAGAAAAACAATGTATGTGGCCGGGCATGATGCAAAGGGAGACTTCGTATACTGCCCTTGGTTTTTCAGTCAATCTTATTATCTTGGGATTTCTAAGGATGCTATTTTTTGTCTGTTTGAAGGCAGTCTTGATGTGATGACGTATACAGTATCTTACTGATTTTGTCCTGTAGTACCTATGTAGGGCAGGACAGTTGTTCCATAAAGGTCTGTTCATGTTTCCTAGGTCCCATTATGTCCTTAAGGCCCTGTCACACTGCCAATCGGATGCAAAACGACACAACGGACCGAGAAAAATGTTCCATCCATTGTTTATCCGCCTCTCAGAAGGGGCAAAAATTGCATAAGATAACCGGAGCAGATAACACAGACGCGGGGAGGACGCAAGTGCGGAGGAAAGTGGATGCGAACGGAACCCATGAGTTGGAAGCGGATGGGAGTGATGGCCACATCCCAGAGCACTATCCTCAGCAAAGCAGAATGCGGATGGATACAGTGGATGCAAGCTGGATACAACAGCGGATGATGCGGATGGCAGATCGGATGCACAGCGAAGCCCTAGCAGATGCTCGAGCGTTAATAGTGCACATGCGGAGGAGGATGCAATATGCGTCAGCCCGCAGATAAACAGAAGCAGCTTCAGATGCAGGTCGCCATTCAGAGGAAAAGACCTGCTTCCCAAACACCTCGACTGCCTTGCCTGTCCTGCCTGCATGTCGCCTGCATGTCTGCTGCCAAGCCTCCCTGCCAGCCCACCTGCCAGCCTTGCTGTCTGCCATGCTGGCGAGACTTGCTGGCCGCGAAGCCAGTCGCCTGCCACCTTGTGCCTGCCTGCCCTGCAAGCCTGTTCATAGCCTGCCTAGACACCGAGCCTTGTGGCCTCCTCCCCGCCAGCCTTTCTGCCAAGCCCTTGATGCCAGCCTTCACTGCCAGCCTTGGTGCATGTCTCCTGCAACCTCTTCCCGTGCCAGCCTTGGTTCCTGCCAGTCCCCTGCCAGCGCAGCAACCCCCGACCAACCATGCTGAAGCAGACAGCAAGCTAAGCATTCTGCTGCCAGCCCTTGCAAGGAACAGGGCTACCATCGTGCCCGCTCACCCTGCGCCCGTGCACATCTGTTCGCTGGGCTTTCTGCAGCAACGGGCTCGCTCTTCTGGGGCTGGGGCGGTCTTGCTGCTATCTGCTTTGGGAGCTTGATGACAAGGCACTCTCAGCGCCCGCCAACCCGTTCCACAGCACCGCACTCCATTCACCCCGAGACTGAGCCGACCAAGGAGGATGCAAGAGACTCATTTTTGTCTTATAGCTTGTTGTTTAATAAAGCTATTTTTGATTCATTCACTTACTTCATTTTTTTTTTAATAAAGTCTTGGTGGAAACCTTTTAGAAATGGTTTAAGCTTGAGCAATGCCTTTGGTTGGAATGCTTAAGATAGCAGTGGCGCCGGAATGGGTTGAGATACGCTGTGGATGGGCAGGGATATCCTTTGAGAATGGGTAATAGCGTGTGGGCATAGCATAAACCTCCCAGTGCAATGCATAGTGGGACTGTATGGTCCCACCCTCCAGGTGCCACACTATGGCCTTCATTAATCAATAACAATGGTAATCATTGATCCACACATTTCAACATAAACACAACTCGCTTTAATTACATTGCCGCTGTTCTTGTCGGCCACTCAACATAATATGCACAACCTCATTCAGAGTGAGAGGCAGGCTCCAAGGAAGCACCGTTTAACATCTATTCTCCTGTCTTGCCAAACTCCACGTTAACCAGCTGGGGATTGCACCATTGTGTTCTTCCAAGGAGGTTGCGATGTTTTCCCTTCATGTCGAGGCTCGTGTTGCGGTGCGCTTGCACATCTCAGTGTCTACTCAGGTTCGCGTTGCTTCACGCGCTCATGTCCTCATCTTGCTTGTGGAGTTGTCATCACAGCCTGCGTTCTGCAAGCGGGTATCGCGTGCGCATGAAGATGTGCAGGATCGCAGCAGCTTCCATGATCCTCACTCGTCTTGGCAATGCTGCATGGCGGGTGAGAGTACCTGGAACGCTATTGGCCAGACTGCCAAAGGTGTCTCTCCACCACCCGCCTTGCCCTTGGAACAGCCTGTAGTTGAATGATGCTCTCTTCACGGCAAGGAGTCTGGAAGTGTAGGGCTTTCATGCAAGATCGCGTTGTGGAGGGCAATAGAGGGCGTATCCCCACGTATGAAGTAGGGCACATCTTTGTGTGTCATTGGGCCAGGGGTCTCTGGATTGGGAAGGCCCCGATGAGGTTGCGCTTCCAGCTCCTCTTGACGGTGACTGTTTGTATACCCTGGGATCTCTGACAGCTGCACCCGTTGCCTAACGCTCGATGTAGCATAAACTTGTAGTCATCATCGACCATGCGTAGCGCTATGAGCTGAGAGCCCTCGTTGTCAATTGAAATAAGTGGACCCGGACTTGGCTGGAGCTTGCAGGCACGTGCTTGCCATCTATGGCTCCAACGGTGGGGGAAAGTCCCACTTCCTATAACCACTGCTTCTGCACACTTTCTTCCATCCTTCTTCAGTTGGAGGGGCACTTGAGGAGCTCCTCCTTTGTAATTCTTCGATGATGGCCTGCACCACTTCTCGACCAACAATGCTAGATGGTGTTGGGTGGCACCTCCTGCCATACTGCATGCTCCTGTAGGTGGTGCCCTGAGCCAGCGGGCGCAAGAGTGAGTGCCACCTTGAACCCAGGTTCCAGCTGGGCCGGGAAGTTGGTGTTTGCCTTGGTAACCTGGGTGTCAGGCGCTGCCACAACTTTGTCAAACATGGCTGGAGGCATCCTCATGAAGTTATTGGAATGCACAACGTGGTCTTCGTTCCCAACTCCACATCACTTGTTGTACAGGTCCGCCTCCTCGTCTTTTTGGCGAACCATCTTCGTACCCAGACCCTTCCTTGGCCGGCCCCTTTTTCTTCCCGTATAAGATTCACAGAGACTGTAGATGGCTTCGCACTGTGGCAGAAGATGGTGGCTGCCAAAAGGGACTGTGTTACGATCTACGGTGGACATGACTAGATCTGTGGAAGAGGAAGAGTCAGATGAAGCCTGCAGAGTCTGCAGCAAGGGCTGCTGGTCTGAAAGTGAGATCCAGATGTGTTTGCTCCCCCTTTTTTATAGCAGTATAGGTGTCCCCTTTGCATCCTCTAGGCATCACTTTAGTCTCCCTTAGGCATCCTGTTAACATCGCTTATATCCAAGATAGTTCCCCTCTGCGATGTTTTTTTTCGCTTTAAACACCTTTGTTTCACATGCTGCATTCGTTCTGCATCCATTCTGCGATCGTATCCGCGTCCTCCCTGTGTCTGAAGCGGATGCGAGTTGCGCGGATGCCAGACGATTGCCCTTTGCGGATATAGCGATGCACTAGCGGTTATAGCGGATGCTTAAGCGATGCAGAACGGATGTCTAGCGGATCGTAGCAGATTCGCATAACGACGAATTGGATAACATTTCACGCAAAAGTTTGACGCAGCTCAAAACTTCTGGAGCAGAATGAAAGTCAATAAATGGATGCTCGGCGGATAGAAGAGGAAGCAAAACGGAGGCAAGTGGAGTACATGCAAGTTAACAACGGATTGGAAATTTTTGGTCCGTTTAAACATCCCTCTATTGCATCCGTTGGTGCGTAGTGTACAGGGGCTTTTAGTGTTTTTTTTGTGAGATCAAGCTGGTGAATTTTGCTTTTGTGGAACCTTTGGCTGTCATACTTTGGTCGAGGGTGCATAGTCAGTCTTTTGTGTGTCTTGTCTGCCAAGGGTTTGGGTTCTGTTGATTAGTGTTTTTGCCATAGGGTTTTTCTGTGCTGGTGGTGAGGGAATTGGGCGTTGAGGTAGCGGTTGGTGTGCTGTTTTCTTCTGGTATACAGTGGTTGTCCTTGTGTGCCATCTGTTCTTTTGTAGATTAGTACATCTAGGAATGGGTAGTTTGTTTGTTTTTTTTCCATTTCCATAGTGGAACTTGATTTGGGGTGTGTGCTGTTTAGGTGTTTTAGGAAATTGTTTTAGGTTTGTCCTTTTACATGGGCCAAAATCACAAATGTGTCAATGATGATCTTAGCCATAGTTTGAGGTTTTGTGGGTGGCATTAGCAGGGCTTGGAATTTGATCCATGAACAGGTTTGGCAATGACGGTTGACGTGGTGATCCATAAGGGCCTCCTTCAATTTGCTTGTATCTTTGTCCTTTGTTATATGAAGTTGTGGTTGTTAAGCAGTGTTCTGTTAGTTCCATGAATGTTGTTTAGCGTTGGTATAATTATATTTTGATATTTCACAAAAGTTTCTTTTATCAGGGCCTTGAGTGAATAGTGAAACCACGATGAAACTTACAAGCAGATCTCCTCTTGTTTCCATGTGTAGCATCTTATACCCAGAGTAGGTTTCAATGATGGAATGTTTGTACATATGAAGTGCGGTTCAGCATGGGGCTGTAGTTGTTTTGCTAAGTGTTTTAGCAAGAGTTTCTGGTAGTGGTGCTCCTTTGGAGCCTGACCTATGGTCCTGAGAGGTATGCTTTCTTTGTGTATTTTTTGGGAGGCCGTATAGTTTTGGGCATCTGGAAGATTTTCTCTTTGGGATATGATCACTGTTGGATTTCTTTGCTTATGTGGCCTGGTTTATAATTTTCTTCTTGTTAATTTTTCCAGATTATGGTGGTTGGGTCCGTATTTATAGGTTTGCTGTATGTGAACGTCTTGGAATAGGTCTGTCAATTTTGTTTTTTTTTTATATAGTATAGATAGAGTCGATAGATAGATGATAGATAGATAGATAGATAGATAATGATAGAGATTTGGAAACTGAGAGATGGAAGATGGAGATAGAGAATAAGATAGATAGGTATGTATTGGTCAGGTAGATTAGGGTAATGCGGGTAGGTAGATAAGATAGATAGATAGATAAAGATAGATAGATAGATAGATAGATAGATAATAGATAATGATAATGATAGATATGATATTTGTGTTCTTAAGTGCTTCACGCAGGTACTTACATGTAATGCTGTTCAGCTTCATTCGGGTATTATCCCACGTCATTGTAGTTGTGCTTTAAAGGTTAGCAACATTTGGCAGAACACCAATTTGCCATACATTTCAGCTTTTTGTAGTATTGTTCTTGAGCAGGAGGCTGGACTAGAAGACCTCCAAGATCCTTTCCAGTTCTATCCTGAATTGAATTGTCAATTGTCACTCGGTTATATTTGTGGACTATTTCATCTTAACTACATAACCAGTGGGAGTTGGTGACTGAGGAGGTCAGAAGCCAGTACTATAAACAGCACAGGACTACTTGCAATTGTTTAGAAACTCGGGCACTGATTTCTTCTAAAGAACTAGCATTTCTGTTTTTCTTTCCCCAACTCCTTTCAATATGACTCTCTAATACTGGCTATCGATAGCAAGGCTGCTTTGAGTGACAAAGTTATGATCTAAACTTTGATTCATGGATCATCCTCCAGGCAATTTTATATGTAGAGCGCCATTCCATGCAGTTACATTTGGAGGTGGCATCATTTGACTCTTGAGGGTTAATTATTGAGTTTCCACTAAGTGGAACCCAAAGGTTGATGACTAGAAATGTCCTCCATTTTTTAATGCCGTATTGATAATCTGCAGCTCCTCCAGGGATACCCTAGGGATCTTCTGAAATTGTCCATTCAATTTATCCATTGTTATTGTTGGTTCTGCTTTCTTCTCCATTGTCAAATACATTTCCTAATTCAGTTGCTGAAATTATTAAAGTTCAAGGTAACGTTTTCCCATTTTTCCAGTTGTGTCAAATTCTAGAGAGGTGGTGCTCATCTCCATTTGAACCACGGTGGTTAGAGTGCAGTTCTGCAGGCTACTTCTGCTGCCTGCCAGCTGCCTGCAATTTTGCAGTTCAAATCCCACCAGGCTCAAGGTTGACTCAGCCTTTCATCCTTCTATTTTGGGTAAAATGAAAACCCAAATTTTGGGGGGAATAGGTTGACTCTATAAACTGCTTAGAGAGGGCTGTAAAGAGGTACATAAGTCTAAGTGCTATTGTTATTTTTTAGCCAAGGGATCCAACATTGTCCAAGGATACTTCCATGGTTATGTGGCCAGCATGACTGTACACTGAGGTGCACTGAAAGCCATTACCTTCCCACTGAAGTGGTGCCTATTTATCTACTTGCATTTGTATACTTTCGAACTGCTAGGTGGGCCGAAGCTGGGGCAAGCAACAGGAGCTCACTCCATTGCGTAGCACCTNGCACCTGGGTCTCAAACCTAGGTTGACAGCTTTCCAGTGTCTTTATCCACCAAGCCATCACACTGACCTGCAAAAAATATTTCATTATTTTTATCCACAGTAGAAGGAATCTTTATTTCCTGCTGGAGTCACTGAGCACCAGTGTGTATTGACTAGATTCTATGTTTTGTGCTGTTTCAATGTATACCTGTGTATAGTTGTGTCAAACTCTACTGAAAAAAATCTTTATTTTTATGATATTTGTTATATAAGATGTTATCGCAGGTCAGTATCAATACAGGCCTTTGGAAGCCTTGAGGTTCATTTCTCAAAAAAAATTGCTAATCCTCCTTTTCAGGTTTTGTAAGTGAAGTACTTCAGTATTTAAAAGGAGATTTTTTTCTTCCATCCTTTCTCTAGTGGATGGAAGGACATTTTGCTTTTAGCTTTTTGCAAAACATAAAAGAGATCCAGACACAAGTGTCTGAAGCTTTCTAATTTCACAACTTCAAATATATACCTATGTATGTGTCTGTATCTTTAATCTCTCATCCATGTGCACAATGAATTCCATTTGACTGAACATAATGCCGAGATCATATATCAAGGTGGGGTGATAAATGCAAGCACTGATTTCAAAAAGAGTATACACATTTTCTTTTCTGAAATATTAAAATTCATTTAATATATTTGGACAAGTTAAAGGTTTTGCTCAGTTATCATGATTTACCTTGCAGGTCATCCTGACTTTAGATGTTTTTAAATCCTGTTCTTTTGGGTGATAAATTAGATTAGAGCAGATCAGATCAGATCAGATCAGGCTCGGGTTAGGATTAGCCCCTCTAGGCCTGTGATGGCAAACCTATGGCACGTGTGCCAGTGGTGGCAGGCAGAGTCCTCTCTCTGGACATGTGCACCATCACCAGCTGGCCTTCTGGTTTTCAACACACGCATGTGGTCTGGCCAGCTGGTCGTCACCGGCATTTTCAGGCCATTTTTCGGGGCATTTTTGGCCTGAAAAACAGCCAGAAAATTGCTGGAAAATGACCCAAAAGTAGGCATGCATGTGCTGGCCAGATGGTCTTCACCAGCACCAGAACGCCAGAAAATGGCCAAAACCCCAAGCCATTTGGGGCCATTTTCAGGCCATTTTTCGGGCTGTTTTTGGCCTGAAAAATAGCCAGAAAACAGCTGGAGAATGGCCTGAAAACAGCTCAAAAATGACCAAAAACCAAGCATGCATGCATGCACCGACCAACTGGTCTTTAGGTTTCCGGCTCTCTGGGGCGCACACATGCACACGCATGCACAGACATTCAAGTTTGGGCACTCGGTGCCGAAAAGGTTCGACATCACTGGTTTAGGCTTCTGAGTCAGTTAGTTATGAGTCAGAACTGAAGGGGCTGGCTTCTTGGATGACAAGTGAAATGTCTTCAAGGAAAATCAAAGGTCAGTTGCCTTTGAAAAAGCACCTTTGTGACAATGGTGATCTGGATGACTGAGAATCTCCACAGACATTCAACCATTTGTTAAAGTTGATGTGCTAAATCGTTTATGTATGCTTCTACTCTGGTGTATGTCTCTTCTCTCTACATGTGTACCACACAAGCATTTAATTCAGTGATATTTTAAGATAACATTATAGAACATCAATAAAGTTGAAGTGCACTTGTTCCAATTCCACTTATTTTTGCCCAGGCTGCAGAATCTGTGCACAGAAATAGAATAGTAGAGTTGGAAGGGACCTAGGTGGTCTATAAGTATTTCACTCACAATTCCTACTTTGTGCAAATATTTTAAATTCTTGGACTGTCCATCATTTGACCAGCTTTAAAGATGAAAGCTATATCCTGCCAGAAGGGAAAAAAATCAAACAATTGTTTTACTAAACAGTAACTCACAAAGAATTGATCTTTTATGTATTATTTAAACATTTTTTCACTGTATATCTAATGTTTTACCAATCAACTGATCAACTAGATTTGCTAGCTGTATATTTGAATCCACAGCTAATTTTAGCAGGGACTTATCTTTGCATTTTCCTCCCAGCATCTATTTGCCTAATGCTTACATACAGCAGTAGAATATATTTTAAAACATGCAAAATTGTACAAATACAAGAATTCTTTGCAGCCATGACATCTAATTTGCATCTCGAATTCTCTGTCAGAACTGACTGGAAATGCTTAGCTTCAGCAAAAGCAAAATAGTGTCTTAATGGACCCTGCTACAGCCTAGTATTGTATTGTTATTGTATTGTATTTTTTTTTCCTATTTCATGAACATTTTTTATCACTGCTCAAAATAAATTATGGTTGCCTGACCAATTCTGCCTGTTCTTCAGTTTAGGTCCTCACTGATAGAATGCAACAGGAAGAGCCAAAAAGAAGTCCATTCTTTAGGCAGCTTAATTGAGGTGCTTCAAAGCATTAGAAAAATCTTGTCCTAGGATGAGAAAGAAGCAGATTTACCAATCTGTTAGGAAGAGAAATGAGAATATAATTTGTTTTATTACTTCCAAGTATATAGTAGCAACATTCTTCTTTTTCATGTCTCTTTCTCTTTCTCTTCTCTTCTCTTCTCTTCTCTTCTCTTCTCTTCTCTTCTCTTCTCTTCTCTTCTCTCTTCTTCTCCTTCTCTTCCATCTTCTCATCCCTTCCATCTTCTCCTCTCTTCTCTGCTCTGCTCTTCTCCTTCTCTTACATCTTCCTTTTCCTTCCATCTTCTCTTCTATCTCTCCACCTCACCACCCTCCCTCCCTCTCTCTCTATCTCACACACAAATACACACACACATATCTACCATATAATTCTCTCAACATGCTTTCTGTCTCCCTACCATAAAAGATGGCTGATAGAACTAGGTAGTAACCCGATTCACTCTGTAAAGGCTAGGTCCCACTGGCCGACGGACGCAAAACGTATGCATAAAGGACACAGTGGATGAGCAAAATTTC
>BHFT01047321.1:8389-18573 GCA_004320025.1 Laticauda laticaudata | reverse complement strand
ACGAGCTGTTATGTTTACATGAATAGAACACAGACTGTATTTAGCAAAAAAGCAAAGCTGGCATTTTCACCAAATCCTTTTTCTCTGAAAGGGAGAGAGGCTCTCAGATTTGATGGCAATAAAAATTAAAAGAGGCAAACTAGCTTTCCTGGGATGGGGGAGGAGAGAGGAGGGGAGGGGGGTCAAAATGCAGCTTGAATTTTTCCCAGGGGAAACCTCAATGCATGACGGAATGGCATCGACTCGGTTACAACTGCCTGCTATCGGATTAAAAGCCTGACAATGAGAATTTAGGATGGGAAAAATTGAGATGAATAAAGCTGAGGAGGCAAACTAGACCCACTCTGTGGATGGAGAGTTGGGGAAGTCAAGAAGATCATAACATCCACCACCAAGTATGGCATTGTTCTTTCAAGAAGAGACTGGACATCCTTTTACCAGGATGCGAATAAGGTCGTCTGCCCTTGGCAAGGGTTGGACTAAAGACTCCAGGTCTCTTCCAGCCCTTTGATTCTACGTCTCACCAGCCACATTAGGAGGAGGTCCATATGCTTTCCTTTGGCATCTCCAAAAAGGGAAGCCCCTCCCTTTTCCCAATGCCCCCACTCTCTTCCCAGGGCTTCCCCCTCCTTGGGGAGGGGGAGGAAAATCAGAGATGAATGAAACCATCTCCATCATTCCACTCCTGTCCTTCCAGTTCTCCTGCTGGGCTTTTGGGGGGGGTGCGCACAGCTCTGGATCGGGCACCTCCAGGTCCTTGTTTGGGGGGCCAATGCCAACTGTGGGCAAGGCTCCAGGCATGGCAGGGATGCAGGCGGCTGAGAAAATCTGTTCTCCCAAGGATCATCCTTAAACAATTACGATCCCAGCCGGCGACATCAATAGTTAACAATAACAACAACAACAACACAAGAATAGCAACAGCAAGAACAATGATAGCAATTGCAAAAATTAATCATTAGCAATAACTAGCAACAGCAAGAACAACAGCAATAGCAACCAAAATATTAAAAAAAAAAAAAACAATAATAGCTACCATTAATGGTTATTATTAAAGCTATTTTTTTTTCAATCATAATATGCTCCTATTAATGGACCGAGCAATAATAAGCCTGTATATTAATATTATTATTGCTATTATTATGGCTGCTATTATTGCTATTATTGCATTATAGACACGAAAACGACAGAGATAACTAGTGAGGCCAGCAGTTATCTCCTTTGCTGGTCCCCTGTCGTTTTTTGTGTCTATAAGGCAATAACAGCCATAATAATAACAATATTAATAACAGCAGCTTGTTATCGCTCGGTGCATTAATTAGGAGTAGCAGCAGCAGCCCTAAAGCCGGGAGGCTCTGCATCCCGGCGGGCATCGGAACCCCAGCTCTGGTGCCCCCCACCACCTTTAACCTCTCCCTTCCAGATACAGAAACCCCCCCCCCATCTTGGAGACCTTGGGGGAGCTTCAGCGCCCCCCCCCCACTCCCGGGAACCCCCGCGACTCAACAGACTCCCTCGCCGCACGCCGGCCTCACTTGAGCGCAGGGGGCCCGTCACAACGCCGGCCTCCGTCGCACGCGGCTCCGCCACGAGCGGAACCAGCCGCGCCGCCGCCGCCGCGCTGCTTTGCGGCCTGCGCGCCGCCGGGAGACGCGCGCCCGCCCGCCATCTTGGCCGAGGGAGATGCGCGCCGCGCGCGGGGGGGGCGGGGGGGCTCGGGCGCCCTGGAACCGCGCCCGGAGTGGTCGGGGTCGCGGGCGCCCCTCTGTGAGGGCGGCTTCAGACGAAGGGGCTTCCCACGGGAGGCGCGGCGCTCATCACACTGCGGGTAACGCGTTGTCGCTCAGGGAGAAATGGGGGGGCCTTGGGTTCCTGGGCTTGGTGGTTTCCTTGCAGACGTTTCAACCCAGCGAGGCAACCAGCGTCTGTGCTAGAAGGGAATGGACATTGTGAGGAGGCAGGGGCAGGAGGAAGACAAGGCATGATGGCGGGTGTCCTTAGTTGCTGTCTGAGCTTGGTGGTTTTTTGACAGATTTTTCATACCCAAACTAGCAACACCATCAGTGCTAGAGTTGGTTTGTGAGTGGGAGGAGGAGGAGAAGGAGGAGGAGGAGGAGAGGAAGAAGAAGGAGGAGAGGGGGGGGGAGGGGGGGGGGGGGCGGGGGGGGGGGGGTGGAAGAGATAGAAGGAAGAAGAAGAAGAAGAAGAAGAAGAAGAAGAAGAAGAAGAAGAAGAAGAAGAAGAAGAAGGAAGAAGAAGAAGAAGAAGAAAGAAGAAGAGAAGAAGGAGAGAAGAAGAGAAGAAGAACTGCTGAAGGGTCCTTGGTGTTCTCTGTGTAAGGCTACATCATCAATTCTGCAATGGGATTAGAGTGCACTGATGACATTACCTAGTTTGGGTTAATGAAACGTCTGCAAGAAAGCACAGCAGCTCAGAGAGCACCAAGGACCCCACAAAGTATTAACGCCTTCAAATAATGATGAAAATCCTGGGAGGTGGCAGTTCAGCACAATACGGGGTTCATAGACATCCCTAAGGTGTTTTTCACGCGACCTCTTGAGTAAGGGGCAAGGGGGGGGATCTTGGGGTAGGCAGGGGCCCGAGCAGATTCACCTGTTGAAGCGCCCCTAAAAACGGGGGATGTCCTGGGTGCAGGCAGAAGGAATGCTCAAAGGGCTTCATTGGTGTGAAACAGACGAATAATGGGGTCACCCATAGACTGAGCACCCCATACAATGGCAGCAGGCATGAGGCGAACATCCAAGGGAGAGAGATCAGCTTCAACACCCAGAATGGGGGGGGGGTCATATTATTAGCCCTCAAAAATAATTGGCTTTGGATTATAACTGGACACCTCGAATAATGGGAGGGGCTTTAAGGCAGAAGGACGTTCAAGGAACCCATATGTTGTTGTTGCTCTGTCGATCTCGGGAGATCATGGAAAATTCGCGTCATGGAATGGACATGGAATGTCTGAGTCTGTGGTGGAACCCCTCTCGTCCTTTCCATTCTGTGTGGACCGTTTTTTTCTCGCCATCGGATATTTCTTCTTTCCTCAGCTGCCTTGATGATGTTCCTTGGTGGCTTGTTCGCCAACCTTGGCGATTGAGGCCATTGTCTCTGAGCTGGAGAGCGGTTCGAATTGCCAGCTTTAAGATCTCGCTTGCAGACGGTCCTTTGTAGCGAGAGGCTGGGCATCCAGTACGCCTTGTGCCGGTGCAAGCTCTCCAAAAAGCATGTTTTTGGGTATTACGTCGTCGTCTCATGCGGATGACATGGCCCAACCAACGCAGGCGTTCTTGCTGGTCAGCAAGGCAATACATGCTTGGCACCCTGCCTTGGCCAGGGACGTCAATGGGTTGGTTATGATCTTGCCAGGTGATTACGAAGAGTCTGCGGAGGCAACGGAAGGTGAAAGGGCGTTTCAGCCTGCGGGCTCCTGATGAGAATAAGAGTGTCCTGCTTCACTGCCATAGAGAGGGTATTCAAAACAACTGCCGATTTAGACTTGCATCTTTGTGTTAGTAGTCAGCATAACATTTGTCCACATCGTTTTTCAGGGCGGGCCATTGCTGCTGCTTGCCTTGCCAATCCTAGCGTTCAAATCAGAGTCAAGAGAGAGCGTTGTTCCGCAAAGTGTGAACCGAGATAGGTGAATTTGTCTACCATCATGAGGGGTGTGTTTGCCAATGAGATTGCTTGGAGCACCACTGAAAACATCTCTGGCACATAACCTCTGTTTCTTCAGACTGATGGTTTAGTCCAAAACTCGTTGCATGCAGCTGCAGAGCCCCAGTCAATAAGGTTGCTGCATGGCCTCCTCTGAGGGTGCGCAGCAAGGGCGGCATCATCTGCAAAAGTAATTCTCTGGATGGGACTTTCGTAACTTTCGTTTTGGATCGCGACGCGCGATGTTGAATAATCCACCGTTGCTTCCTGTGCGTATGAATACTTCCGTCATCAGGATCGTCAAATCATATGAGAGGAGTTAAGGAGAAGAATATTCCAAGAGTGTAGGGGCAGAACGCATCCCTGTTTGACAACCGTTTCTTGATTGGGGAAGGGTTCAAAAGCCGACCCATCGAATTGGACAGTCCCATTCATGTCATCTGAAAGGACACGATAATTCTCAGAAGCTTGGGGGGCATCCATGCGCTGGAGAGGGCAAACAGTCCATCTCGGACTGACAAGTCGAAGGCCTTGTGTTTAGGTCTATTGGAAGCGAGATAAAGCGGCTTGTCTCTGCTCACGGCATTTCTCCTGGAGTTGTCTTACGGAGAAAACCATGTCGATTGGTCGATCTGGCGGCTCTAAGCCGCACTGTGCCTCTGGGTAGACACGATTAGCGAGAATTTGCAGTCTGTGAGAAGAAACACGGTGCTAGGCTTTACGCGACAGTGCTTAGCAGCGATATACCACGGTGTTGTTACAGTCACTTCTTGTCTCCTTTGTTTTTGTACAGCTGATAATCTTGGCGTCACGCGATGTCTTTGGACAGCTTCCTTCCTCCAGGCATTGTTAGCAAGAGTTCATGTAGGTGTTCCAGGAGAGAGCTATCTTTTGCCATCTTCACTACTTCAGGTGGGATTGTTGTCACTGCCTGCGGCCTTGCCGTGGCTAGGGAATCGATGCTTTACTAAGTGTTCTTCATTGTGGGTGGGCGTCCAGCTGGTCCATTCTGGGAAAGTAACTACTTGTTTAGGGTTTTCTCAAGTTGCTGAGTCAGGTGGACAGTGGTCTTTCTCGGAGTAAAGTTTCCTGGTAGTGCTCAGCCCACCTTCCATCTGTTTGCTGCCCGGTCAGTGATTGACTAGGCCCTTTCGCTGACTGAGTGGGGCGATTGATTAGCTTGGACCGAAGCTTTTTCATTGCCTTTCATACTACACACACATTTTCCATATCGCAGAAAGCTGGATTTCTGGCAGAGATTAAGCCAGTAATCATTTGCACAGCGCCTTAGCAACCCTTTGTACATCGCTACGAGCAGCACGGAGTGCTGCGAGTGTCTTAGTGGATGGCGTCTCTCTTTAGGCGGAGGAGGCGCATTCACCGCTTCCAGCTATGACGGGTTCGATCACAGCGGCTCCTGGCCTCAAACAGTTTCTTTGGTTTCCTTGATTTTTCTGCCCAAAGTATCGAGAGCAGTCTGGAAACATAGCATCACGCATGTGGGTTCCATTCAACGCTGCACTATCTGTTGGACAGTCTTCCGGGTTCATTGACGGTTCTGGCAAAGCGTCACGTAGCTCAGGTATTAGCGGTTCGACTGTATTGATGCGAGGCCGGGCTTCTGCTCAATCGGTAAAACACGTTTGGGGAGGCGTATCTGTGGTTGACCAGAGAATGGTCTGATGTTCACAGTCGCACATTGTGGAAGCTGCGCGTAACAAGCACTTTGATTCAGAGCATCTTCGAAGTGATGATGTAGTCTAGTGGGCTGATGCCAAGCGCGAGACCTGGGGATGTCTAAACACGACACCCCTATGGTGGGTGTCGGGAAGAAGGTGTTGGTGACACAGAGGTCGTTATAAGAGCAGAAGCTCGAGTAGACGCTGGCCGTTGTCATTCAACTTGCCGACACGAAGTGCCCAAAGAAGGGGCCAGGATGTGGTCCGCTCCCACCCGGCGTTGAAGTCACCCAGTAGGAACAGTGTCCTCTACAGGGATCTGCCGTATCGTTCGTCTCAAGTTCCCTGTAGAACAGGTCCTTTGCCTCTACTGGCAGAGCAGAGTGTTGGGGGCGAGACGCTGAGTATGTCTGTCGGTCCGGATGAGGGTTGAGGCGGAGTGACAGGATTCGTTGGTGCCTGAGGATGGTGCTTCTATGCTTCTATGAGGAGTTCCGGACAGCAAATCTGACTCCATAGGCCTGTGCTCATGTCGCGTTCCTGGCCCATGCCAGAGAAGGTCGTAATCTCTTTCCTTTTATACTGCCGACACCAGGGGAGTCGTGTCTCCTGCAGTGCGGCTATGTCAACCTTTTAATCGCTTCAATTCAACTTACGGTTTTTCTGGAATCATCAATCTTTTTGGAGGTGCGAAGATAGGCCAGGACACATCGTTCTCATTCCATGTTGCCAGTTTCAGCACGGCGGTTTGATTCTTAAGGTATTCGTAATCGTTGGTGCAAGAGTATTTACAGGTCCGTTTTTCGGCTTTTGGCCTAGCACTCCAGGCACCCACTTGAAAGTAGGAGGACCGTGGCGGGGGTCCAGCACCTTATTGACTGGGGCTGCCCAGTTGAGGCGGGCGGTGCTTGGCCAGTGGATAATCCTAGAATTTCCTCCCACCGATCAGGAGACAGCCAAGGCATCCAAGCTGACGCCCAATATGCTTGGACTTTCAACGGTATCGCGTCTCCGCCGTGTTGAGCTGCCACAGTGGCAGCACTTGGCGTGACCTCCACGGCGCGAGCCTGGGGCAGAATATATGGAGACACATATAGAGAATGCCCAGTCGCCAGGCCCCCTCTTCTAACCTTTTGCTGACGGGATCCAACGGAAAGGCAAGCCGACAGTGGTGCTGCTTGGCTGCAGGAGTTGCAGAAGATCTGGCAGTGCAGAGATCAACCGCCTACGGGAGACAGCAGATACCGTTGAAAGTCAAGCATAATTGGCGTCAGCTTGGATGCCTTGGGCTGTCTCCTGTCGGTGGAGGAATTCTAGGATTCCACTGGCCAGCTACCGCCGCCTCAAGCTGGGGCAGCCCCCAGTCAATTAAGGTGCTGGCCCGCCTACGGTCCTCCTATTCAGTGGGTGGCCTGGCAGTGTAGGCAAAAGCCGAAAAACGGACTGTATACTTTGCACCAACGATTACGAATTACTAATGAAATCAAGCCGCAGTGCTGAATACTAGGCAACATGGAATGTTGAGAACGATGTGTCCTGGCCTATCTTCCAAGACCTCCAAAAGATTGATGATTCCAGAAAAACCGCTATCCTTCAATCGTGAATTGAAGCGATTAAAGGTTGCACATAGCCGCACTGGCAGGAGACACGGACTCCCTGTTGTGTCGGCGAGTATAAAGGAAAGAGATTACACTGCTTCTTCTGGCATGGGCAGGAACCAACATGAGCACCAGTGGACTCTTATGGAGTCAGATTTGCTTGTCCGGAACTCCCTCATAGGAGTATAGAACACCATCCTCAGGCACACCACGAATCCTGTCACTCCGCCTCAACACCTCATCCGGACCGACAGGACATCCTCAGCCGTCTACGCCCCAACACCTCTGCTTCTAGCAGTAGAGGCAAAGGCACCTGTTCTACAGGGAAACTGAGACGACGATACGGCAGATCCTGTAGAGGAGCAACCTGTTTCTACTGGTGACTTCAACGCCGGGTGGGAGCGCGACCACACCTCCTGGCCCCTTTCTTTGGGCCACTTCTGGTGTCGGCAAGTTGAATGACAACGGCCAGCGTCTACTCGAGCATCTGCTCTTATAACGACCTCTGTGGTCCCAACACCTTCTCCCGACACCCCACCATAGGGTGTCGTGGAGACATCCCAGGTCTCGCGATTTGGCATTCAACTAGACTACATCATCACTCGAAGATCGCTTCTGAATCAAGTGCTTGTTACGCGCCAGGTTCCCACAGCTTGCGACTGTGACACAGACCATTCTCGCCGTCACAGCAAGAGATACGCCTCCTCCCCAACGTGTTTACGATGAAGCAGAAGCCCCGGCCTCCATGCAATACAGTCGGAACCGCGTAACCTGGCTACCTGTGAACGGGCTTTGCCAGAACCATCAATGACACCCAGGAAGACTGTCCAACAGAAGTGCCACGCGTTTGAGATGGAACCAATGCGTGATTGCTATGTTCCAGACTGCTCTCGATTACTTTGCAGAAAACAAAGGAAACAAGAAGACTGGTTTGGAGGCAGGAGCCGCTGTTGATCGAACGTCATAGCTGTAAGCGTGATGCCCTCCTCGCCTACAAGAGAGACCCATCCACTAGACCAACTCGCAAGCACTCCTGCTGCTCGTAGCGATGTACAAAGGGTTGCTAGGCGCTGTGCAAATGATTACTTGGCTTAATCTCTGCCAGAACATCAGCTTTCTTGCGATATGGAAAATGTGTTGTGTTAATGTATGAAGAATTGAAAAAGGTCTTACGGTCCAACGTAATCAAAGATCGCCCCACTCAAGTCAGCGAAAGGCCTAGTCATCACTGAACCGCAGCAAACAGATGGAAAGGTGGGCTGGAGCCTACCAGGAACTTTACTCGAGAAAGACCACTGTCACCGACTCAGGCATTGAGAAAAACCGAGTACTTCCCAGAATGGACCAGCTGGAACGCCCCACCCACATGGAAGAAGCTTAGTAAAGGCCATCGATTCCCTAGCCAACGGCAAGGCCGCAGGAGTGACAACATCCCACCTGAAGTAGTGAAGATGGCAAAAGATAGTCTCTCCTGGAAACACCTACATGAACTCTTGCTAACAATGCTGGGAGGAAGGAGGCTGCTACCCAAGACATGCGTGAACGCCAAGAGTATCACGCTGTACAAAAACAAAGAGAAAGAAGTGACTGTTAACAAACTTTACCGTGGTATATCGTGCTAAGGCACTGCGGTAAAAGCCTACGGCACGTGTTCTTCTCAACAGACTGCAAATTCTCGCTAATCGTGTTTCTACCATAGGCACATTGCGGCTTTAGAGCCGCCAGGATCGACCATTCGACATGGTTTTCTCCGTATAAGACAACTGCCAGGAGAAATGCCGTATCGTGACAGCAGAGGACAGCCGCTTTATCTCGCCTTCATAGACCTAACCAAGGCCTTCGACTTGGTCAGTCGAGATGGACTGTTGCCCTCTCCAGCGCATTGGATGCCCCCCAAGGCTTCTGAGAATGATCGTTTCCTTTCATGATGGACATGAATGGGACTGCCAATTCGATGGGTCGTGCTTTGAACCCTTCCCAATCCAAAAACCGTGTCAAACAGGGATGCGTCTTGCCCCTACACTCTTTGGAATGATTTTCTCCTTACTCCTCTCATATGCATTTGAGAGTCTGATGACGGCGTATTCATACGCACCAGGAGCAACGGTGGATTATTCAACATCGCGCCCTGTCTGCCGATCCAAACGAAAGTTACGAAAAATCTCATCAGAGAATTACTTTTTTGCAGATTGATCCGCCCTTGCTGCGGCACTCAGGAGGGGCCTGCAGCAACTTATTTGACTGCTCTGCAGCTGCATGCAACGAAGTTGGACTAACCATCGTCTGAGAAAACAGAGCGTTATGTGCCAGGATGTCAGTGGGCTCCAAGCATCATCCATTTGGCAAAACACACCTCTGATGGTAGACAAATCACCTATCTCGGTTCTACACTTGCGAACAACTCTCTCTTGACTCTGATTTGAACCGCTAGGGATGGCAAAGCAGCAGCGCAATGGCCCGCCTGAAAAAACGAGTGAGGGACAATGTTATGCTGACTACTAACACAAAGATGCAATCTATCGGGCAGTTGTTTTGAGTACCCTTCCTCTATGCATGTGAAGAATGGACACTCTATATCCTCATCAGGAGCGCAGGGCTGAACGCCTGTCACCGTCGTTGCCTCCGCAGACTCCTTCGTATCACCTGCAAGATCAACATAACCCTACATTGACGTCGCCTGGCCAAGGCAGGGTTGCCAAAGCATGTATGCTTGCTGACAGCAAAGACGCCTGCGTTGTTGGGCCATGTCATCCGCGTGGACGACGACGTTATACCAAAAACATGTTTTTGGAGAGGCTTGCCACCGCACAAGGCGTTACTGGATGCCCAGCTCTCGCATACAAAGGACGTCTGCAAGCGAGATCTTAAAGCTGGCGAATTCAACCCCTCTCAGCTCGAGACCATGGCCTCAAATCGCCAAGGTTGGCGAAACCAGCCACCAGGAACATCATCAAGGCAGCTGAGGAAAGAAGAAATATCCGATGGCGAGAAAAACGGTCACACAGAATGGAAAGGACGAGAGGGGTTCCACCACAGACTCAGCACATTCCATGTCCATTTCCATGACGCGAATTTTCCATGATCTCCCGAGATCGACAGAGCCAACAACAACAACTATGGGTGTCCTTGAACGTCCCTTCTGCCCTTAAAAGCCCCCTCCCCATTATTCAGAGGTGTCCAGTTATATCCAAAGCCATTATTTTTGAGGGCTTAATAATATGACCCCCCCCCCCCCCCC
>BHFT01047319.1:0-14666 GCA_004320025.1 Laticauda laticaudata | reverse complement strand
TCAATCTCTATGGCTTCTCTGATGATTCTGTGGTTGGGGTTTTCTATAGTGGCTAGGGTTTTAGTGTAATTATATATATATAAAATTCCTGCTGGAATTTGTGCATTGCTGATAAATCACAGACAAAATTTCTACTATACACTTTTTCCTCTCACTGCAATTCAGATAGACCAGATATCTCCTGGTCCGAAGTCAGGATATAAACATAAGGGTTACCTCTCAATTAGGAAACCTGCTTTCTAGTAGTTTCTAGTAGAAGCATATTCCTCTGATGGAGTGCAAACTGGCTACAGGCTTTGAGGTAATTAACCACGCAACTCCCTGTTATTGTTCAGGGGGAATTAGGTGCCCAATTTTCCCCCACTGCCGTATTGCAAATTGAGTCCTAAGTGTCCCGTGAAATAGCTGCATAATTTGTGCATTTAGGAACTGGTAGCATATATGTGTTCAGAGCTGGAAGGCAACTGAGATCCAGATGGTTTTCCCTTTCCCCTACCTTCTTTTCTTGTCTTGTTCATTTAAATATGCAGCTCTCTTCCATACATTCATCATTATTATAGTCAATTTAGATGAAGAAAATTGAATGCAAATACCTCTAATATTCATCATATCTGACCTGCAGATCTTTAAAGTCTTCGCCATCTCCTCTCCATGTATGTGTGAGATTTAAACCCCCTTTAGAAAGACTACATGGGGGAAAAAATCATTCCTAGTCACTTTTCAGTTCACCTTTTTTCATATATTGTAAACATGGCTTTCATCTCAATCTTTCTTTATTACAAAGGGACCCAGAGAGACTATTGCCTTGAATAAGGGTAGGATGGGTGAATATACTAAAATGTGTCCTGAAATGTATAAATTCCCCTGTTAATTTTGTTTGCTTCTTATGGTGATACAGTAGTCCCAGGAAGTAAAACTGATGTTGAACTCCCCAGTAGAAATGAACCCAGGTGGCAGTTTATTTATATCTAGCCAGAAGTAAGCTGCACTAAGTTAAATGGACCTTACTCCAAGAAATGTCTTTATGGAGATGCAGACTCAATGTTATTGCTAAGTCAACAGGAAAAAAATAGTCCAACTTTCTGATGATTCTCATCTACAACATAACATCTTTCATGGTTTTGAGAAAAAGATGGCTAGTAGTATAGACCTTGGCAACTTTAAGACATGTCAATATGCTGGCTGGGGAATTCTGGGAGTTGAAGTCCACATGGTGTAGACCAATCTGGTACTATATTCAGAGAGCAAAAGCTGACAAAGACTATGCCCATTGAGAATTTAATTCCAGCATGGAAAGTTTATTTTCCTGAGACATCATGGTATTCCTTCCCATTATTAATTGCAATATTGCTTCCTACTGCAAGACTTATTTGCACAGTTATTTCCCATCTTTTATTTAATGTGCCCAGGAATAGTTAATGATTCACCTTAACAGGCTATAGTTTTTCAGGCAAACATCAGTAGGTTAAGAATGCTTTGTTGCAAAACTTCACGAATAAAACTTAAAGAATAAAAAATAGGGCAAGAAAATGAGAGGTGAGAAAAAGAGAGAAAGAAAAAGAATAATGCACAAGAACCCACATAAGTCTCTTTGAATAAAATTTTGCACTTTTTCCAGATCACTATTTTCATTTGAACTCTGAAAAGAGTTAGTTTTTGAATGATATTAGATCTATTCTATTTGTAAATAAATTGCAAAATGAAATCAATAGACAAATATGACTGGCAGGAATGTTGCAAACCAAATTTACTTTCTGAATTAATTTGTGAAAGTATGTCTTGAAATCTCCCAGTGAAAAAGAAAAAATAGAATTCTAAAAGAATCTGAAAGAACTCTCTTGCATTTGCCTAACTCTCTCCATAAAACAGTTGATCTTGGTGCATCTGACAGTTCTTAAGATGCTACATTTTTTTAGACAGCAGCTTTTTGATTCTTAACAGTGGCACATCTGAGAGAAATGAGCCAGAAAATTTCTTCCTTATTAATGCCTCTTGATGCCAGGTAATCTTTACCTGTTGGCTGTTATACAAGCTCTGCCCATTAAAAAAAAATTGCAAAACCCATGGCTTTTTGGCAAGGTTGACCCAATTATAGGAGGCAAAATCATGGAATAAGCAGTAAATTTAAAGATACAATACAGGCTGCATTTTTTATTTCTTGTTTTTAAGAAATATGAGATCATTATATGCCTGAGAGAATAACACCATCAGGTAGAGCAATCACACAGAATGTCTGTGATCATGTGGCAGAAAATCTGCCTTGTTCCAGCCCTTTTGGTTTACTGATGCAAGGCTAGAAGGCACAGTGGGCTTTTTTTTTTTTTTTNTTTTTTTTTTTTTTTGCTGATTTTAAACCCAGTGACCTTTTATTTTTTGCTTTTACTTTTCCTTCCCATTGAATCCAATTGGAGGAGAGATTAACTATGTCTCTTAAAACATCTTACCATTTAGGCAAATTGATTTAGGATTCAGCAATCACTTAATTCATTGGAGCTTACACTAGTTATAAAATTAGAATCATCCTTGGTCTAACATACCCTTCATACAGACTTGACTTTTCATTTTCTTGAAACTTAATACTTTATTAAAAGCTGATACTAGAAATGGCAATTACTCCAGTGGTAGTAATACACCAATGGTGCTTTCAGGTGAGGAATAAACAGCTTAATCAATTGCTGTTTATAGAAGTGAATATGTTAAAATACTTGTAGAACTTCCTATCATCCATTAGGTTAAAGCAGATATTTGCTGAGCAACAACTAGAGCCATGGAAGAAATTGTTGATGGTCATAAGCATTGATACAAGCTGCAATTGTGGAAAAATGACAGCCGTTCTCCCTTGTGCTGTTTGCAAGCATCTACACTGGCAATAGTGCACATCTTGAACAATTTGGCAACTTTCATGAAATTACTTTCTTTCTGTCATTTTTAATATCAATATGTCTGAGAATATTGCTACCAAACAATAGCATTAAAATCCATATATTGTGGGATTACATGAATGGAAATTAACCTCCACATTTTGAAGCAACCTTAATTATATTATATTAGAGATAGGAAAGCAATTAGGAACATGGAAACTCCCTTTATTTAGTCCAGGGGTATGAATGATGGTGGTGGTGTTAAAAAGGGTAAGATGGTGTATAAAAGTATGTCAAATTATGTTGGAAGTGTAAAAGTAAAGAAAGGACTTTTTATCATCTATGGTTGACATGTGATAAAGCAAACATTTTTTGGAGTATTATTCATATTTTAATACAGAAAATTTTAAAAACAGAGATAAAGATGGGATCAGAATTTTTCCTTTTGGCCTTATGGAAAAAGACCTGGAGAAAAAATTTGGAACTTTGTTACTATGTGGATAGCAGCAAGACTATTATATGCACAAAAATGGAAGGACACTTCAATTCCTACAGTGAATGAATGGTTGCAGAAGTTGATGGGATTGGTTGAAATGGCAAAATTGACAATTTTGATTAAAGAAAAGAATATAAGTACTTTTGTTTCCACATGGAGACCGCTTCTGAACTTTATGCTTGAAGTGGAAAAGAATGAAACTTTGATTTTGGGTTTTACCGATTAGATTGATAGATCTTTATAGAAATGGCTTGTTTATATTATCATGAAAAAAACAAAAAGTTGTGATTTGATATAAATGCAACAGAGAGAGTTGGAAGTCAATGTTTCTTTTTCTTTTTTCCTACCCTTCCTCACTTCTCTTCCCGCTCTTCCTCCCCATCATTTTCCTATTTGCTTTTGTATTTTGTATCTTATCTTATAATTAAATAAAAATGTTAAATGAGAAAAAAGGGTAAAAAGGTGTCCATGTCCTCACAATTAAAGACTGTCCCATTTTTTATGGATGTTGCATGTAAAAAGGGGCAAGTTTTAATTGCATAGTAATGGATATCGTCTTGACCTTTTTAATTCCCTAGCCACGAATTCCCCAATCTAACTCTAAGTAACACCATTGGCCAATCTAGGCATGTTCTTAAGTATATAAGACCTTTATACCATCATCAACTGGTGATCACAGAAGCACTATAAAGCCTGTCCTCATTAATGTTGCACTAACACAAGAATGATTGAATGATGCTTAAAAAGCACTATAAATCAGGGGTCCCCAACTACCAGGCCCCAGACCGGTATCGGTTCGTGGATCATTTTGTATTGGGCTACAAAGAATGAATAATCGTGATTAAAATATATGTAAAAATATGTTTTTAGTAAAGAAATAGTAAATAAGCCCTTTACTATTGGGGAAGAATTGATTTTGCTGGTCCTTGAAAAAGTGTTTCTGCGTGAAACTGGTCCCTGGTACAAAAAAGGTTGGGGACCACTGCTATAAATCACTACTGAAAACATATCATACTAAATTGTCATTTTTTTTAGCTCAAATGTAATTACCATATGCCTTTAAATTATGTAGCTTTCCCTCCCAAATATACTATATGGTGGGCATCTTGATATCATTAGATATTAGAATTCCTTTTGTTTTCATGGATACCACATTTTCAGATCAGTGGGAGTTAATGCCATGCTAGCTAACCTTCCTGAAGCCACCTTTTAATGATCTGTTAACAGTTTTCAACTTGGGCATTTTAATTAATTGTGATCACAGAAAAGTAATCACCAATCATCACCTTTAATTTTATTTTTTTTTTAAAAAACCAAAGGTTTAATTTTAACTGATGGAAAATAGGTTGTTTCTTGACAAGTTAAAGTTCATTTCCTGGTCTGTAATGACTTGTGCTTCCTACCAACCAGAGCACAAATTGGAGGTCATGTAAAATACTTGTAGGCTTCCCCTGCCATAGAACTGCATGCTACATAACCTCCTCTAAAGCTTCTTCATCAGTTCATTGTGAACTCTCAGAGTAGCTATGAGGAATCCTGAGACTAGCAGGAAACGTTTATCTAAAATACCCTTCTTGACTTTGCAGCTCATATTGCAAAATGCGCACGTGCATCTTGTAATAAAAAGAAAACTCATGTCTAGCAAACTTTTAAAATCTTTCCTTTGCCCTCCAAATGCTGTTAATCCTTGCCATGTCTGCAAAGATGTATGAAGTTTCCATGCAAAACCCTGCTTGGATGAACAAAACCTACAGACCAGTATGTTTAGAGCAATTTCTAATCATACAGAAAAAAAGGAAAAGGTGGGTAAATTTTGCCTTTCTTAAAAATACAATTTTTGTATTTTGAAATATATAGTACTTCATGTTCACATTCTTATTTAGGGAGTGAAATAAACATACACGTCCCTCTGTACTGAGACTTTTGGAAAAACAGCACTGCATCCACAACTGTCTCACATGTTCTTCATTACTGTTTTATGTATTTTGAAATGCATACAGGATAAAACTTAAAGGATTCAATTTAGCTGTGCTAAATCTGGGGTAGGCAATTGCTGGTGTTTTGTAACTCCACCAATTTTTGGTTTGGTTCCACCGATTGCTTGATTAAAACTCACCCACACTGACATGCAGCCCTCAGCAGATTATTTTTGAGTGGAATGAGGCTCTTGTCTGATAAAAAGTTGCTTACCTTTAACCTATGTAAATATGTATCCAGCTAGACATCTTATAGACTCATACAGGAGAATTCTATAAAGGAATATATTAAATAAGTATTATTTTTGTCATTCCCAGTTTCCATTACAAGCTGTTCTCAAAAAGTGCATATTCTACACAGACTATTACGGTAATTTGATAAGCTAGTTCTTCGTGATATGAATCTTTGCCTTTGTTAAGGGGGTGGGGGTGGAGAACCATTGCATTTGATGGCTCACAGGGACAGTTCATTAAGCAATCAACCCTTTTAATGAAATAGTTCTTTGTTAAAATATTCATTGATCTACTGCAGTTTTGCATGGAAAAAGGAATGGGCTGTATCCCAAATGCTTTTCTGTCGAGTCTTCCCAAGCATGCATTTAAAAAAGATTATGTCCCAGCATTCCAAACATGATAATTCACGAATTAGACCTTGTCAGACAACTTCACAGAGTCAGACCAAGACCTCTGAGTGACACAGAGATTCCCCCCTCCTTCATTGCATCAGTATGCTTAATGATTACCAAGGTTTCACCTCCTAGAGTATGATCTGAGAGAAGTAAATGTCAGCTTCTCCAAGTGGGAAGAAACACATAAGAGCGATAGAAAGGAAATGGAGTAGAAAGCTGGCATATTTTGTATGAGAATTACGTGTGGAGCTGGAGATGGATAGAACTCACTCAGTATCCTATTTTGTAGTGTTGAGTAAAAACCTGTTAGCATCACTCCAGGATTTAAGAGAATAACATAGTTAGAAGAGACCTTGGAGATTTCTAGTCCAACTCTCTGCTCAAGCAGGAAACCTATACCATTTCAGAAAAATTTTGTCCAATCTATTCTTAAAAACCTCCAGTGTTAGACTACCCACAACTTCTGGAGGCAACTTATACCACTGATTAATTGTTCCAACTGTCAGAAAATTTCTCCTTAGTTCTAGGTTGCTTCTCTCATTGATTACTTTCCATCCATTGCTTCTTGTCTTGTTTTCAGGTGCTTTGGAGAACAGATTGAGCCCCTTTTCTCTAAAGCAATTTAAAGAAAATGCATGTATCAATGCTTTGGTTACCATTAAACAAAAGATATGAATACATCAAAGAGTTGCCTGAATAAATGAAGATTTTTTAAATTGATATTCCAAAATAGATTAAATGATGGGTGGTAAGAAGAAATATAAAAGTGACAAAAGAAACGTTCAAAGTTCCCAAGCAAGAAATATTCTGCTTAAATGTTTTATTTAGTCTCAGGGCTGTCCTGTCCATTTGAAAATGATTACTCACAGCTGACTCTAAAGAAGTAAGAGGAGAAGAATTCAAATCTAAGGAAACAATGCAGACAAGCTCCATGAGTGGTATGTACAGACAGCCTGATCAGTATGAGTAACATTATTTAAAAAACAGATAAATGAAAATGAATCCCTGATCTGCTTTGTGTGAAATAGTGAGTGATAAAGTGTTCATGGCTGGAAGTGGGTGGTTCTATGGCCTTGGTCTTTTTCTACCTGGCATGAAGCAAAGAATAAGCACAGGCCAGCTTCTCAGTGAATCTGGAATTGCATTATTCTCTTGAGTTCAAACACAACCACCATTTTTCTCCTATAGGGCTGAGGTTTGGGAAAAGTGAGGCAGATTGATGCTATCTGCATGGCTGCCCAAATCACTCATGGTGACTCAAGGTGGCTTACAGATGGCTTCTGTATGGAGTTTGTATGTATACAGAAGCCTGATGATGGCAGATGAGATTCTGCTGAAACGTTGCTACAACTTTAAAAGCACTATAAATAGGCACTACAATGACGTGGGATAATACCCGAAGGAAAGTGAACAGCACACATGTACAGTACCGCTGCGAAATTTTTAAAAAAACATCTATATATACCACTATAATAGATTAGAGTTAAATAGAGTAGATAGATAGATAGATAGATAGATCAGATAGATAGATAGATAGATAGAATAGATAATAGATAATAGATATATCAGATATGATAAATAGGATAGATATAGATATAGATAATAGATATAGATACATAGATATAATATAGATAATAGATATAGATATATGAATAATTCAAAAACCCCAGCCACAGAATCCATCAGAGAAGCCCATAGAGAGTATTGCGTGAAAAAGACCTGAAAAGCATGAATAGAAGAGAATTCCACCACACTGTCAATCTTTGAAGCCTGCACTCTCAATAGAAAGATCCCACACCAAAAAACCAGACAAACACTGGCACAAACAGACTCCCCTGCTACCTCCAGCTCAAACACACCCAACCAGGCACCCCAGATGAACTTAATGCTTCCTAATAGATCGATAGCTTGTCTTTTATAACTCGAAGTCAAGCTGCACTGAAAAGCCTCCAATACAGGAACACAGTGTTTGCAGCCAACAAAGCCACAAAACAGACAGCCAGAAACCAGAAACAACCAATCAACAACTCCTAAGACGCAATAAACACAGACCAAGACTCCAACCAATCAGGATGAAAGAAAAAAACACCCTGGCACCAACAAGTAGGCTAGCCTAAATTTAAAACTAACGCTGTACAGATAGCCTGACCCATAGACAAACTCAATACAGAAGCCTGATGATGGCAGATGAGATTCTGCTGAAAATGTTGCTACAGTTTAAAGGAAGCTGAACAGCATACATGTAAGTACAAACGAAAAACTTAAACAAACCCACACACCACACATTACACAACCACACCCCACACACACACACATTGTATAAGAAGGTCTGCTTGCAGTTTCGATGAGGTTTCCCTATTACTCAGCCACTCAAGGTTCCCAAATAAAAGAGAGACGCGTAGAAGAGGTGCACGAAACTATATTAAATAACCCAACCATGCTAAACAACCTACTGGAACTAACAGAACACTGGGGCTGTCACCCACACAGTGATTTCATATTCAATGGAGGGACAAAGAACAAGCAAATTGAAGGAAGCCCCTATGGGATCACACTGGTCACCCGTCATTGCAAACCTGTTCATGGGAAGAATTCAATCCGAGCCTGGCCAATGCCACCCACAGAACCGCAAACTGGTGGCTAAGATACATCGATGACCATTTGTGATTTGGCCCTATGGAAAAGAAAACCAACCATTTCATAACCACCTAAACTAGCACACACCCGCAAAATCAAATTCACCATGGAAATGGAAATAAACAAACAATACCATTCTAGATGCACTAATCTACAAAAGAACAGATGCACACTAGGACACACGGGTATAACCAGAAAAACCACACACCACTGCTACTTCAACGCCAATCCCGCCACAACCCAGCACAGGATTTAAATTCCGTGCCAACACTAATCACCAGAAGCAAAACACTGGCAGCCAAGACACATATAAAGACTGAACTATGCCACCCTGACTAAAGTATGACAGCCAATGGCCTTCCACAAAAACAAAATCACCAGCCTGAATCCACAAAAACACACCAAGAACATACAGAGACCTAAAGATCAACAGACCTATGGAACAGCTGTCCTCCTACATAAGAGTACTATGACAAAAATCAGTAAGATACTACACAGGCATCACATCAAGACTGCCTCAAAACAGACAAAAAAATTGCAAGCCACCTGAAAAACGCCAAAGACAAAATTGAACCTGGAAACCAGCATATACGAATTCCATTGCATCATGCTGGCCACATACATTGGACAGACAATAGAAGAATAGGTACACGCTGGATGAACAGCAAAAATCGCAGTAAAAAAGCTGGAACAACCTGTCCTCACTAGTCCAAAACATTAAAACACAGGTCACAACATCAACTTCTAATGACATAAAACCCTAAACCACTATGGAAAACCCCCAGCCACAGAAATCATCAGAGAGAAGCCATAGAGATTGAAAAAAGACTGAAACGTTAATGAAATAGAAAGAGATGTTCCACAGACTGTCATCATTTGGGAAGCCTGCACTCTCAATAGAAAGATCTCCACACAACAAGCCAGGGCAACCCTCGCACACACAGACTCCCTCTGATGCTCAGCTCCCCACCGAGGCACCCAGATGAAACTACTCTAATAGATAATAGCCGTCTTTCACGCGAACCAAGCTCACTGAAAGCCTCCAATACAGGAAAGAGTGTTGCCAGCATCAAAGCACAAAAAGACAGAAGAAACCAGAAACAACCAATCAAACAAATTCCAAGCCAATAAACACAGACAAGACCTCCCAACCAATCAAGGTGTAGAAAAAAACATCCTGGCACAACAATAGGCTTAGCCTCAAATTTTAAACTAACGCCTTGATAGCCTGACCCACAATAAACAAACTCCAACCGCAGCCTGATGATTGCTAGATGAGATTCTGCCCTGAAAATTTGCTATGCAACTTTTAAATACACATATTAAAAATGTACAATGGGATAATACCGGATACTAAGCTGAACATACCATGTTTAAGTATCCTCGCAAAACTTAAGAAAACAAAATATATATATATGTATATATGCTATCAATCGAGGACCTGTATACTGGCACGAGTCAAAAAGAGGCTGTGAAAAATATTTACCAGACCCCCTCATGATTCCAGACATAAAACTATTCAACTCTTTCTTCAAAACGACGCTATGGAGCACTGCCACCAGAACCACAGACACAAGAACATTTTTTTCCTGAATGCCACACTCTCTAAACAAATATTTCCCTAAAATACTGTTCAAATTTACAAAAGTCCTGCCTATTAATTACTATTATTCTTCTCATCACTCCTTATTGCCCATCCCCTCACCACTTGTGACGGTATAAACATGAACTTACAGTATTGGTATTTACAGTTTTGTACTTACAGTACAATTTATATGGACGTTTCCTAATATGATTTGATTGCTTATTGTACCCTAGACTAATCATTAAGGTTACCTATGGATTCTTGACTCTGATGAATATCTCTTTTCTTTTATTATACAGAGAGCATTTTGCAGCAGGACAAATTCCTACTGTGTCCAATACACTTGGACAATAAAAAATATTCTATTCTATTATTATACCCCACCTCCATGGACCACACTTAAACAAACCAGCCATCCCTGTTTTGAGTAACCTAACTGTAATGAGCTTCCCAGGTTGAAGGAGAGTGGGTTGTCAGGAGATGGGATGGGGAATCTGTGTTGATATTTTTAACAAGCATCCCTTCCAAAAATTAGTTTCCTCATAGAAATATTGTACAACAGCGCCAGAAATCCTTTGAAAAATGTGGGCAGGCAAATGAACAGAAAACTGGGTTTGTAGATATGTAAAAATGACAAAATGAAAGAATCAGATGTCCATTCTTATCAAGAATAAAACTCAGCTTATTCTCTTGGTTGTTGTGGAAGTTCCACAACCCACAAACAACCAAAAAAAGTAAGTTCAGGAGAGGATGAAGAATATTTTATGCACCGTAATTCTTAGCTGTATTGCTTTCCCAGTCCTCATCATTTTTAATTATTGTGGTTTTCCAGAAAAAGTCAGGAAAAGATTTAGGATACTTCCAAGTAATTTTTCACTTTGCATAATAGTGATGTCTACTGCAGAATTTTATGAGACAATCTAATTTAATCATACTCTGTTTGTAAATCTCTCACCTTCATTTTAATACATTATTTCTGCTCTTTTTTTTTCTAAAGGGAAAAGCAAAAAAAATAAAGAAAAAATGGAATAGTTGTCCTGACTCATTTTGAAGTCATTTATAGCTTCTTTTGTGCCAAGGTTTCGTCTGATCTGATATTTTTTGAAAATCAGAATGAAAGTTCTCAAATAATCTACAACGCTCACTTTTCTTGGCACTATAGCCAGTAAGGAGGACCACAATTCCCTTGTGGATATTTGTTTGGGAAACATGATGCAGTCCTCTTTGTTTGACTAAACGTCTAGTGGTTGGCTTTTCAAACCCAGTGGCTGGAGAGGCGTATGTTTTTTTAAATGTAGAGCAGGAGATTTTCTCATCATTACAGTAAATGAATCACATATTTCCATTGCCTTATGCAACTGGAATGTGGTACCAAGTGAGAAATCCATGCCACCTCACCTAACTGTTCTGTCTAAGCAGGAGGAACAGATTCACACCATTTAGGAAGAGAGGTGATGGGGTAATACCCATGCACTGGGGAAGGAGCCAACTGGAAAAGATAGGTGTCACTTCTCTGATAGCAGGCCAACCAAAAAACCCCACCTCCCCTTTTTTAAGTATCCTACAGAGCACATCATCAACGAAATCACTACTTACAAGGCCCACAGTTTAAATATAAACTTGAATTCTGCTTTTACTTTTTTAACTGATGCTAAATTGCTTTAAACTTTTCTTGCACTCATGACTTCTCAATTCTTCGTCTGCTGATCATGCTATCCTGAATCCAAGGTTAGAATACAAATAAGGTAGAAAGTTAGTGTTGGGATAGAAGATAATATAATATATAATAATAATAATATATAATAAATGAGTGATATGAATGAATGAGATGATGATGATGATGATGATGATGATGAAATAAAATAACCACCTGCAAATTACAGGCCAATAATGTGTCTGCCACCATATTCCGATGACATCCAGGCACTGATGATTCAGCCTGTGCAGTAGTGAATCAAAATGATTTCTTGTAGTCATCCAAGGTTGTATGCAGAATTTGTTTTTCGGCTTTTGCAGTTTCTCCAAAATCATTTTGTAATCAGGAGCCTGATCCTTTTGTGCCTCAGCTTTCCTGTTTTGTTTCCTTTCTGCTCTACTGGCAAGCATGTATTTGCTTCTAGGTAGTACCTGGATCCTGTCCACGTTGATGCGTCAGCAGCTTGAACATGGTTGGCAGACAACATTTATTGGCGTAATTGCAGGTGGTATTTATTATATATCATCACAATCATCATCATCATCATCATCATCATCATCATCATTATTATTATTATTATTATTATTATTATTATTATTATTATCCTTCTATCCAACACTAACTTTCTACCTTATTTGTATCTAACCTTGGATTCAGAATAGCATGATCAGCAGACTTGAAGAATCTGAAGAAGTCATGAGTGCAAGAAAAGTTAAAGCAATTTAGCATCAGTTAAAAAGTAAAAGCAGAATTCAAGTTTATATTAAACTGTGGGCTTGTAAGTAGTGATTTTCTTGATGATGTGCTCTGTAGGATACTAAAAAAGGGAGGTGGGGTTTTTTGGTGCCTGCTAATCAGAGAAAGTGACACATATCTTTCCAGTTGGCTCCTTCCCCAGTGCATGGGTATTACCATCACCTGCCTTCCCTAAATGGCTGTGAAATCTTTCCTCCTGCTTAAGACAGAACAGTTAGGTGGGTGGCCATGGATTTCTCACTTGGCTACCACATTCCAGTTGCATAAGGCAATGAAATGATGTGATTCATTTACTGTAAATGATGAGAAATCTCCTGGCTCTACATTTAAAAAAACATACGCCTCTCAGCACTGGGTGAAAAGCCAACCCACTAGACTTAGTCAACAAGAGACTGCATCATGTTTTCCCAAACAAATATCCACAAGGGAATGTGGTCCTCCTTACTGGCTATAGTGCCAAAGAAAAGTGAGCGTGTAGATTCATTTGAGGAACTTTCATTCTGATTTTCAAAAAATATCAGATGCAGACAGAACCTTGGCACAAACAGAAGCTATAAATGACTTCAAAATGAGCAAGGACAACTATTCCATTTTTTCTTTATTTTTTTTCTTTTCCCTTTAGAAAAAAAAAGAGCAGAAATAATGGTATAAAATAAGGGAGAGATTTACAAACAGAGTATGATAAATTAGATTTCTCATAAAATTCTGCAAGTAAGACATCACTATTATGCAATGAAAAAATTACTTGGAAGTATCCTAAATCTTTTCCTGACTTTTTCTGGAAAACCACAATAATTAAAAATGATGAGGACTGGGAAAGCAATACAGCTAATGAATACGTCATAAAATATTCTTCATCCTCTCCTGAAACTTACTTTTTTTGGTTGTTGTGGGTGTGAACTTCCACAACAACCAAGAGAATAAGCTGAGTTTATTCTTGATAAGAATGACATCTGATTTTGCTTTATTTTGTCATTTTTACATATCTACAAAAACCAGTTTTCTGTTCTTTGCTGCCCACATTTTTCAAAGGATTTCTGGCCTGTTGTACAATATTCTCATGAGGAAACTAATTTTGGAAGGATGTTAAAATATCAACACAGATGCCCCATGCCATCTCCTGACAACCCACTCTCCTTCACCTGGGAAGCTTCATTACAGTTAGGGCTTACTCAACAGGGATCTGGTTTGTTTAAGTGTTGCCATGGAGGTGGGGTATAATAAATAGAATAGAATTATTTTTTATTGTCCAAGTGTGATTGGACACAGAAGGAATTTGTCCTGCTGCAAATGCTCTCTGTATACATAAAAGAAAAGAGATATTCATCAAGAGTCAAGAATCATAAGGTAAACTTAATGATAGTCATAGGGTACAATAAGCAATCAAATCATATTAGGAAACAGTCCATATAAATTGTACTGTAAGTACAAAACTGTAAATACAATACTGTAAGTTCCAGTTATACCGTCACAAGTGGGAGGGGATGGGCAATAAGGAGTGATGAGAAGAATAATAGTAATAATAGTGCAGACTTTGTAAATAGTTGAACAGTATTTAGGGAAATATTTGTTTAGAGAGTGATGGCATTCAGGAAAAAACTGTTCTTGTGTCTAGTGGTTCTGGGGTGCAGTGCTCCATAGCGTCGTTTTGAAGAAAGGAGTTGAAATAGTTTATGTCTGGAATATGAGGGGTCTGTAAATATTTTCACAGCCCTCTTTTTGACTCGTGCAGTATACAGGTCCTCGATTGATAGCATATATACATATATATATATTTGTTTTCTTAAGTTTTTGCGGGTACTTACATGTGTACTGTTCAGCTTCGTTCGGATATTATCCCATGTCATTTTAATTGTGCTTTTAAAGTTGTAGCAAATTTTCAGCAGAATCTCATCTGCAATCATCAGGCTTCTGTATGGAGTTTGTATGTGGGTCAGGCTATCACAGGCGTTAGTTTAAATTTGAGGCTAGCCTATTGTTGTGCCAGGATGTTTTTTTCTACATCCTGATTGGTTGGGAGTCTTGGTCTG
>BHFT01047314.1:0-10299 GCA_004320025.1 Laticauda laticaudata | reverse complement strand
ATTGGGTAGAATATATCATTCCTCATATAAGCATTTGTTTGAAATAGCTTTTATTAGAAAAAAAAATATGATTTCAACATTACCTTGTGCCAAAAGATAAACCAGTAAATAATAAATAATCAAAAGCAATAACAGAATTAATTATACATTTCTCAGGGTTTTCAAACTTCAAGGTAAGTTATAAGATAGCCTGAAGCAACTTAGAAAAAAAAAATCATCTGAAGAAAGGACATTGAAAGAACAGCTAAAATAGAAGGCTGGAGAAGGTGAAGTTCAATAATACTAAGTTAGCATGTTAGAAAATAACAGAATATATCCAATGATAAATATTGTGCTAGATTTTTTAAATGCTTATTCCAATAGGCTAAGACAGTTCTTATAATGAATGATCCTCAGTTTCTTTCTTTAAATCACTAAAATAAAAAAGCTGCTAACTTTCCTTTCAAGCATATTATTTAATGTGTCCTGAAATAAAATCATTGTCAGTGTTAAATCCTATAACACCAAACTGACATTCTTTTAGACTGGCAACTAGTGATGCTCCCTTATTCATTGGAATAATTGGAATATTATTAATTTGGAATATAGTTTTCATGTTGATATCCATAAAAAGTAAAATGCATAAAATTATGTATAAATTAACTTTAAAAAACATGTTGATTCAATATCTATCTATCTATCTATCATCTGTCTACTGAAATAGTTAAAAATATGTCTACATTATTTAGCTGCTTTTGTTTTCTTTATCAATATTCATTAATAATTAATTTTTATTCATGTGTAAACATTATTTTATTTGATATAAATTCTGAAATTTTAATTTCTCAAGTTATATATTCCACATTGGTACTGAAAGCCTCAGAGAACCAAAGGAAGGAGTATGGATTTAAGAGGGTTTGTATACATTATTCAAATGGATCTTACTATTAATCAGAAAAAAACCCTCCGCTTAATTTATTTCTTGTGAAAGGGAACACTGATTAATTGAATGTTTGATCAAATATTTTATTGTTTGGCATGCCAACACCTGGAAGACAAAAGTTTTTATTAAGGTTAAGAGCTACATGAAAATTGTTTTTCCAAAGATGCTGGAGACATGAATACATAGTGTAAAAAGCCTTCTTATATGGCTTTTTCATCTTATCTTATTACCTTCTTGTTTGGCTTTTTCATTTTGTCTTATCACATTTTTGTCATAGCGATGAAATAGGTAATAAAAGTTATTAAAGCTATTTTAATATTAAATATTGACATGATGTTTCTGGGAACAAAACATCTGAATAAAGGAAGTTCCCTAAAAAATATATTACTAACTTATAGGATAATGAGATCTTAGACAAAGTCACTCTGTCTAAGATCTACTCTGAATCTAATTCAATTTATGTAAGCCTGGAATATAGAAGAAGCAGAGCAGAACTGTTTTGTTTTTTGTTTTTTAAATGAAAATCCTAATGCTTCTTGATGGTTTAATTTAAAAAGCATTTGATTATTAATTATTAAGCTAATATAGAGGTGGTACTCAGCAGGTTCTGATTAGTTCTGGAGAACCAGTAGAGGAAATTTTGAGTAGTTTGGAGAACCATCAATTATCACCTCTGACTGAAGATTTTACAGTATCCTTCCCCTGTCATGTCCACCAAGCCACACCCACAGAGCCAGTAATAATAATAAAAAAAGAATTCTACCACTGAGCTAATAGTTTAAAAATAACAGATGTGGGAAGAATAACTTGCTCTTACATTGTCACAACAGTAATTTACATAGTTTTCAAATAGTCAGTATATGAATATATTGCCAATATGAATGGCAATGGTTTTATTAAGCAGGTAAAACATGATATGGTATAATTTTCATCATATGAACAACTGGAAATACTTCTCCCTTTCTTTTGGTTATGTTCATTTTGAATATTTTTCAGTTGCTTTATTATAATAATCATAGAATGTTTAAACGACAAAAATATATTCCTATTCAGAATGGATACAAGTAAATTAATTTGGTAAAGCTGTAAAAAAACTGAGTTAAAATAAATTTACTAGATGTACTCTGNAAGTAAATTAATTTGGTAAAGCTGTAAAAAAACTGAGTGTTATTCAACAGCTTTACAAATGACTAAAAAACTAATAGATCTACAGTATCTACACTGTACATAGCCTTAAGGTTCCTTTTCCTGTGTTAAGCATCATTATAGAAAGTACTGAAAAAGAAAAGAATTGAAAAGAAATTAAGCATCTGATAAGACAAACAGAAATGAAATACAACTAAATGAACATACAAATATCATTCACTACACATTCCCTGTCAGCCCTTCAATGTAGTTCACACAGGAAACAAAATGAGTACTGTCACTATCTTCACTGTAAGGTTACAGAAACAGAATCTTGTAAGTCTGAAAGCACTTTCCTTTCCTACGTTTAATTTCCAGAGAATTAAGAAGGGTCCCATTTGAAACACTTTCCATGTCCCATTTGGAATGGAATGAAATGCAATAGAATGAGATGGAATTGAATGGAATGGAATAGAATGGAATAGAATAGAATAGAATAGAATAGAATAGAATAGAATAGAATAGAATAGAACAGAAAAGAATAGAATAGATACATGAAAGCTATAGCTTTATGTGGCAATTGTGATCAAGACACTCAAGGAAATTTGTCTGTCGGTACAGAAGCCATTAGTGCCACTTGCAAAACAACAATAACAGTGTTGTTTTCTTTCTTCTAATAGAGTTTTGTTCTGTTTTTTTTCAGTCAAGGGCTAATATTTTCTCTTGAGAGTATTGGAATGGGTATGACTAGTCTAGGTGAAAGAAAGACTAAAGGGTGACATGATAGGCCGTGTTCCAATATTTTGAGCGGGGCTCGCCATAAAGAAGAGTGTGTAATTATTCTCCCAGGCACCACACAGAAGCAATGGATGGAAGATAATCAAGGAGGAGACCCCCTATTAAATAAGAGGTTCCTGACAGTTTGGGAACAATTGGTCGATGGTGTACCTTAGCTTTGGGAATTGTGGGCTGCCTCCACTCACCTGGAGGTTTTTGGGAAGAGATTGGACAACTGTTTTTTCTAAAATTGGTATAGGGTTGGATTGAAGACTCCAAGGTCCCTTCGCACTTCTGTTATTCTGTTCTATTTAGATCACCAGAGACAACAATTACTGCAGCCAATGAACATGGAGATTAATTTATTTCCTCTAAGCCTCCTTTTTTCCCCCTCTCCTCTCTTTCTTGATATTGTCGTTCTCCCATCATGGAAAGGACTGTTTTTTTTTTGTTTATGTAGAATTTTCAAGTAAAAACAACACAGTAATCGATAAGGATAACAACAATGACAATGATAAATCACAACAATGACAAACAAACAATAACAATAATAACAATAACACAACTGAACTACAAACAGTGGCAAGAAAAGTAGTACATGATGTAACACTGATGCTTTGGAAGATCTGCTAAGAATATATCATTTAGCCTGCTAAAGCAAGAATGGTGGGACCATAAATAGAAAAAGTTCATGAAGAAGAAAAGTTAAATTGCTCTGGGACTTCAGAATCCAGACAGACAGGCACTGCCCACATTAACACCCCCGACATAGACAGCCTGTTAATAAGAAAGACAAAAAAGCGTGGATAGATGGGTGTGGCCAGTGCCTGCCAGGACAGAGAAAGAGAAAGAATTTGGAGAAGAGAAAAACAAAATACTACAAACCATCAAATACTAGAATGACTATAGCAAGGCAAGCTAGGTGTAGTATCAATAGTAATAGATGCCTTGGGTGAGTCCAAACAATTCTGGAGCAGCCACTTTCAACACCATAAGGCATTGACAAATTAGCCATCAGTCAATTAGAGAAGGCATTTACTTGGCAAAGCTTCCATCCCTGTAGCTTATATCTGTTCTACCATCCAAACATTCAGATTTGCCTATCCAGGTCCTTTGGTAAGGACTCGATGAGTAGACCAAAAATGCCAAACCCAACTTGAACACTGGCTGATCTGTATGTGACTAACAATTACAACAATAACAAAATCATCCATCCATCATCATCATCATCTTGTGGGACTTTTGAATACAGATGGTCCTCATTTAGAACACAGATACCAGATATCACATGTCATCAAAACCAAATGTACAATTTATTAATATCGCGTATGAGAAGATGCCAGAGTTGAAGAAAAAGAACTAGGAAACAATTATAAATATCGTAACCTGGCCATCAAAACCTGATTATGATGAAACATATGACGTCGATAGCCATTGTCATTGGGCAGCTTAGCACCATGTTCCAAGAATTTTTACACGTACATCAAGAAATTGCAGCTTCCTGAAATAACACCACGCAGAAACTGCAAAAAAACTGTGTTAATTCAGAACATCGTATATTTTAAGAAAAATACAATACCTAGGATGCTGGCAGTAATCTGTATGCAACGCATCAGTGCTGTTATTATATATATATTAATATATATATATTATATATATATATATATATATATATATTATATAATATATATACTTTATATATATATATATGTGATGAAATTTTTTAAATATTCATTGACTGAGTTTAGGTTTTAATGAATAAAGTAAAATAATAATAATATAATAATAATAATAATAATAATAATAATAATAATAATAATAATAATAATACTAATATAATAATATGAAAGCATTAGTAAGTGATTGAAGAATTCAAATATCTAGGCATATTGCGAAGCGATAACATGTTGAATGGAAAGTCAAAGGTCAACCCAAAAAAAGAATTACATAGGAGGGTCTGCAAAATATTAAAATTCAAAGGCTTGATGTTGGACAACTAATTCAAGACAGTAAAGCACTACAAACTAATGCCATGAAAGCATAGATACACAAAAACCCTGACAATAAACTGCCAACATTTGCATTGACAAGTTTGAAACGATCGCATTTAATTATGCCTGAAGTACCAGCAAAATTGTGGTGAACTGATTACCAAACCCTAGGATTACACGTTTGCTAATCAATCCACTGGTCATTATTGCTAAAAAAATACAACTTACCTGAATCCAAAAGTCATGGACATAAAGGAAAAAGTTTGTTTCAGAGATGAGAGGTGAAGTTCTTGTTGGACTTTCGAATTATAGACAGATCATTATTTGGACACAACATGCGCAGATATCACAGTTGTTGAAAACCAAAGCCATAAAGTTTATTATATCTGTATTTTAATAAATACAGTTATTAAAACTGGTGAGTCAACCAGAAGTGAAGAAATTAGAAGACGGAACAAAAATCATGAAATATTGCTGACCTGGCCATCGAACTACATCAACTGCTCAAAAAAATAAAGAGAAACAAAAATAAGACATCTAGATCTTCGAATGACTGAAATTATTCTAATTTACAATTACTTCTTGTTCATTACATAGTTGAATGTGCTGACAACAACTCACACAAAAATTATCAATGGAAAATTCAAATTTAGGCACACCATAAGAGGTCTGGATTTGGCAGTTACACTCACATGAAAATGAAAAAACAAAACACTAAAGGCTCGATCCAAATTTGATGTATGTCTTAAAACAAGTCACAAATGAAGTCAGTAGTGTATGTGGCCTCCATGTCGCTGTATGACCTCCATATAACACATGGTATGCTTCTTGATGAGGTAGTGGAAAGGTCTTCCTGAGGCGATTCCTCCACACCTGGCATTAAAGCATCCCCAAAGCTCCTGGACAGTCTGTGATGCAACTTGGATTGATGGTGGAGCGAAGACACGATGTCCCAGATGTGCCTCAATTAGATTCAGATCTGCGGGAATGGAGGCCAGTCCATAACATTGATGGCTTCTCATCTTGCAAGGAACTGCTGACAATCCAGCCACTATGAGGTCCAGCATTGTTTGATTAGGAAGAAGGCCAGGGCAACCAGCACCAGCATATGGTCTCCAGGGTTCTGAGGATTCATTCTCAGCCTACTTTAATGGCAGTTCAAGCTACTCTGGCAGCACATGGAGGGCTGTGCAGCCCTAAAAGAAATGTCACCGACGCCGCCACACATTCACTGGACCCACTGCCAAACCAGTCATGCTTGGAGGATGTTGCAGGCAGCAGAAGTATCTCCACGTATCTCCAGACCCTGTCAACACACTGTCATATGTACTCAGTATTAACCTGTCTTTAACTGTGAAAAGCACAGGGTTGCCAGTGGTGAGTTTGCCAATTTTGGTGTTCTTGGCAAATGCCAACGTCCTGCCATCGGTGTTGGGCTAGAAAGCAGCAACGCCCCACCTGTGTGTTTTTCTTTTTCGTCGGGCCTCATACAGCTCTTGTGGAAGTCTTGTTTCTGACTGTTTCGAGTAGCCACATGCCATATTTTGTGGGCCTGCTAGAGGTTCATTTTGCCAGGGTCTCTGGCAGTGCTCTTCCTGTCCTCTTGCACAAAGGTGGAGGTAGCAGTCCTGATTGCTTGGTTGTTTCCTTTCTATGATGGCCCTCCTCACATTCTTGATGTATCTGCCTGTCCGCTGGTAGCGCCTCTATGCTCTGGACACTATGCTGACAGAACAAGCAAACCTTCTTACACAAGCCTCGCAACTGATGTGCATCCTGGATTGAGCTGCACTTACTGAGCCCACTTGTGTGGGTTGTAGACTCATCTCATGCTAACCACAAGAGTGAACAGCAACCTGCCAGCATTCAAAATGACCACCACCAGCCAGAAAGCATAGGAACTTGAGAAGTGGTCTGTGCTCACACTGCAAGAACTCCCTTTATTGGGGATGTTTGCTAACTGCCTATGCTTCCAGTCATTGTCTATTCCATTTGCACAATAGCATGTGAAATTGATTGTCAATCAGTGTTGCTACCTAAGTGGACAGTTTGATTTCACAGAAAGGTGATTGACTTGGAATTACATTGTGTTGTTTAAGTGTTCCCTTTATTTTTTTGAGCAGTGTATGTGATTATGAATGAAACATGTAACAGTAATACTCATTGTCATGGGGGCACTTGGTACCATGGCCCAGAATTTTATAAAATACATCAGGAAATTACAGTTTCCTGCAATAACACCAGTGGAACTGCAAAGAACTGTGCTATATGGAACATCATATTTCTTAAGAAAATATTTGGTTGATACCTAGGATGCTGGCAGCAACTGTATCAACCATTGGCGCCAATCAACAAATATGTGATACATTTTTAAATGTGATACATTTTTAAATGTTCAGTTGACTGAGTTTCATGTTTAATGAATAAAAGAGATAATGGACAGCCAGTAGAATAGGAAAATAAGAGGTAATAAAAAGGATAACTAATACTACAGCTACATCCTATGGGTTAATATACATATACATTAGACAGAAATTAATAGTTACCATATGTTGGCAACAGAGGCTGGCTCTGTTAAAATTCCCTAAGAAAATAAGTATGGAATCTGGATCTTTCCATTCTATACAAAGTATCTGGTCAGTTAGAATCTTCAGGGTGCTCCTCTATTGGCTATCTCTTGTCTGATTGGCTGCAGATCTTCCTTCTGCCTTCCAAAGTTACTCTCACATCCCCATGCCTTTCTATCCTTGCTAGTCTTCTTTTGCTTTTCCATCCATTTAATGCTTTTATTATTATTTTTTATCATTTTTTTTCTCGGACAGAAACATTTACAACATTGCTTTAAAGTATTTTTCCATACTTCTTATAAGCGTATGTGCAATAACTAAACCAATTATAGATGAACCAGGAAGACCTGAATGATACATTCTCTTCTCAGCTGCATTCAGTCTGGTAATATGAAGCTTCTCCTCTGAAAATATTGAATTGCTAACTAGGGCATTCAAAACCTTTGCTAGACCAATACTTGAATACAGCTGATCTGTCTTGAATCTGCACTATATATCAGACATTAATATAATTGAGTGAGTCCAGAAGTATTTCACGAGAAGAGTACTACACTCCTCTGCTCACAACAAATGCCCTATACCATCAGGCTTGAAATTTTGGGCTTGGACAATCTTGAACTATGCTGCCTACAGCTGGACTACGGCATAGTACACAAAATTATATGCTACAATGTCCTACCAGTCAATGACTACTTCAGCTTCAACCACAACAATACAAGAGCACACAACAGATACAAACNACTTCAGCTTCAACCACAACAATACAAGAGCACACAACAGATACAAACTCAATGTTAACTGCTCCAAACTTGATTGCAGAAAGAATGACTTCAACAACAGAGTGGTCAATGCCTGGAATGCACTACCTGACTCTGTTGTTACATCCTCAAACCCCCACTCCTTCAACCTCAAACTATCCACTATTGACCTCACCCCAATTCCTAAGAGGTCTGTAAGGGGTGTGCATAAGTGAACCATCGTGCTTCCCATCCCTGTGCTATTGTCTCCATTTATTTGTACCTATTTCCTGTATTCTTACTCATGTTTATACTTTTACCGATTATCTTGTAAGCGATTGACAAATCAAATAAATAAAATGAATAATATCACACCTAACATTATTTTCCCCATTATTTCAATAAGTAGAAACATTATTTTTTCATGTTTTATGGTTCTTATTTTAAGGAAAGGCATTTCTTTACAGCCACTCAAACAAACACAGATAACAGATAATTTGAGTTGGAAGGGACCTTTTAGGCCATCTAGTCCAACCCCTGCCCAAACAGGAGACTCAAGCAGGAGAACACAGAACACAAATGATTGCAAAAGAAAAAAAAATTGAGATATCTTGACATCTGTTATCAGGATAATGATCTGCAGTGTCAGAAAATCATTCGCCAGCATGACTAACCTATCATCTTGATCAGAAATTCTACTATTTTAACAACTCCTTTTGCCAATAAATTACAGTTTATTTTTCTATGTATTATGCATCCAACTCACACTGTTGTAGTCTGTCACAAACAAACAAATAGTGGATGTCTGTGGAGCTGCCAAAGTTTTGCTAATATTAGATGTTCAGTGTAATTGCTTTAACTCCAAACAGGCAGAATCCAAGAACTATTATTTCTGCTGACACTAAAAAGCATCATAGCATTTGTAGGATTTCAAAAAGTTGTTCATTCATCTTGATTTTTCAGTGTTTAATATTCTAAAAGCTATATTGATTTTCTGTCAATAGTATTTCTAAAAAAAAGATTGTCATAAAATTAAGAATATCCTCTTTCTTGTGTTTAAATTGGTTCTCCAATTTCTTCATCAGAAGTTATAAAAAGGAATTCAGGTGAGAGATATAAAGTATAAAATTCCATCTTTTGGTGATAGTCTGTTCCATAGGTTAATCATGCCATATTACAATCATTTCTTATCTTGTCTGATTATTTCATATATTAGACTTGATACATAGGACTGCAAGAATAATTTTAATATATTTAGGAATTGGGATTATAGATTGTGTTGTGATGTCCTCGTTTCATCTTACTATAAATATTCCAAAGAACATTTCTGAGTTGAAATTTTCCTAAACATATCCAAGCCTTTGACTATAACATCAGTTTGGTCAGAAACTTGGTGTCTCAGGATTTATAAAGTTTGTCACAAGGTTTAAGTTTACATTTGCTGATAGATTTTCTTCATTACTATTCCCAGTCTCTTTCACTGTCTGCCAATCTGCTTCTGTCAGTTCATTCCCTATGTGTATATCTAGCATACCATAACAACCTATTTAAAATGTTTTTATTTTCAAAACTCTCCAATCAATAGTTGTGCATTAATTTTCAAAATTACTTTTGAACTGAGGTGAATTGAAAGCACCTGATTTGATTCTTTGTCTCAGTTCAAAAATTTTAGTTAAGGGGATGATTCAATCAAGTCTTTTTTAAAAACCATGCAATATGTTAACCTAGAATCTTATTGTTGCAACAAAAAAGGTAGCAAAAATGGCATAAAAATAACATACAATGTATAGTCATCACATATTTATTTTGTGAAAATGAGTGATTCAAGAATATACAAGTTAAAAACTGCAGATTTAAAAAAAAATATGGAAAGAGATTTATAGTTAAATCTAGTAAAGCAAGTAGACATAGTTAAATTTAGTAGAGCAACAGAATTATATTCATTATGTCTTTCTATATCTTTCCATTCTTCAAGATTATACTTATTTTTATTACATTTGTACAGACTTTAAGGCTAGATCCCACTGGCCAAAGGACGCAAAACGTATGCATAAAGGACACAGCAGACGAGCAAAATTTTTTTGGGGGGTCCATCCGTTGTCATCCGCTCCCAAAAGTGGCAAAAATTTGCATAAACAGAACGGAAAAGAACGGACATGGGTAGTATGTAGTGGGGATGT